>CAKAEH010000961.1:0-282982 GCA_916381525.1 Cercopithifilaria johnstoni
ACTACTACTACTACTACTACTACTACTACTACTACTACTACTACTACTACTACTACTACTACTACTACTACTACTACTACTACTACTACTACTACTACTACTACTACTACTACTACTACTACTACTAAATCTAAAATATACGAATGTAAATATTTGTTGTGTATTGGAAAACATCGATGTTACTTATTGCATTGCATTACGCATTTTAATGAGTATTACATCTTGATCTGCTTGTAAATACCTGCTTCAATGAAATTTTCTTCTCAGAATTCAAAAGAAGAAGGAAATATCAAAAATTTC
This sequence comes from Cercopithifilaria johnstoni, assembly GCA_916381525.1. Lineage (NCBI taxonomy): Eukaryota > Metazoa > Nematoda > Chromadorea > Rhabditida > Onchocercidae > Cercopithifilaria > Cercopithifilaria johnstoni. The sequence continues at coordinate 301 of CAKAEH010000961.1, forward strand.
GTTGCTCATTTCTTCCAAATAATTTGGAATAATAATATTTAGCAAATTTAATTTGATAATACACAATTTAACAAGTAGGTGCTTACAAATGTGCGGCATATAATTGAAACTTATAGGAATATTATTGTTGAACTCGGCTAAATTTTGAAATAATTCAAATTCAAATGAAATTTTAGTCTACTTTAATTCCTCAAGAATATTTCATTAATTGCATTGTATTTCGTTGCAGAATTACTCAAAAAGTTCCTTACAACATGTGCAGAGGAATTTAATGAAAAACAGCGTACGACCGGATCTCTTTCAGGTAACATTACGAGAAAATTTTGAATATTTCAAAGATAAAAGAAAAATGGAATATGTTTGTATCGCTAATTTTGTTGATTTCAGTAAATTTATCAGATGATAAGAATTGAATTTAAGAGTAGAATAATATGAGAGTATGAAATATTGTTCTCTATTGGATGATTGGAATTAAATGTAGTATTGATAAATCATCTGATGAATTCAACGAAACTTCATGACATTCTCAGGCTTTTTGATGATATAATTAATTTTAAATTATAAAATGTTATAGTTTGATAAATTTTTTTTTGTGGATAATTTCAGCCATATGTATTGGAAATATGTGAGCAATTGAAAGGTGACATCTTCCAGAAATTCTTAGAAAGGTAAACAATAATTTTTGCTAAGATAAGAAGAAGATAAGAGAGGGTGCACTTTATGAATGAGATTTTGAGGAGAAGAATTAGTCTCAGCTTTTCTAAATTTGGTTTACTTTTTTCTTCTCTCATAACTGCTATATAATCATCTTTATTATTGGAAATGGCAATAAGTTTGATAGAGTCATATTTGTTACAATGTTAGCTACGGAAGATGAAATGTTATTTATCGCTTTCTAATCACTGTGAAATTTATCAAGTAAAGAGAAAAAAATTTTTAATTGAAAAAATGCATTGAATAAAAGGATGACTTCAAACTCGTCGAAATAGTAGAAATCATGATGAAAGCGATTCAAATTTAGATGTTAAAATTTGAATTTTATATTTATCTTTTGTGGAATTAATTTTGCTTCCTTCACTAACATTTCAGTGATAAATTTACGCGATTTTGCCAATGGAAAAATTTAGAGCTGAATATGCAATTAACAGTGAATGATTTTTCGATACATCGAATAATTGGACGTGGCGGTTTTGGTGAGGTATACGGATGTCGTAAGGCAGACACAGGCAAAATGTAATTATTTATTATATGCATACCTAGAAGTATTTGCAAGCACTTCTGAATCCATATACTTCACTTGCATGCATTAAATTCTCTTTCTTAGCTTCATTCATTTTAATTTCCATTTTCTCCCCTCATTCTACTTTTGCATGTTGGATGGATTGTTTGGTTAATTTCATTTTCTTATCAATAAATCCCAATAATAGAATTATTTTCCATACAGCAAATTTGTTTATAAATTCGAAAGAACGGAAACAGGAAAAAAAGCATTTTAAGCATTTCAATTTTAATTAACAACCAAACACTGATTTGCAGCAAAATGTATCAATTAACAGCTGCACATTTTTAGAAATGCAATTAATTGATTAAAATAATTGTTATCTAAGTCAAAGGCAAAAACTTGATGCTTTATTTGTTTTTTGTTTTGATTTGATACTTGCCATGCAAAGTTATATGCGCAATAATTTACAAATTAATTGTCAAATATTTTTTTAAGCAAATCAAATGATAGAATTGATGGTTTTTTTGCAGGTATGCAATGAAATGTTTGGACAAGAAAAGGATTAAAATGAAGCAAGGTGAAACACTCGCGCTTAACGAACGTATCATGCTTAGTCTTGTTAGTACAGGAGTAAGCTTTTTAAATTTCTTTTTCTTAATTCATAAGAAAATATTGGGAAGTATGATAAGACATGTATGATATGATAAGATATGAAGCAAAAGAATACTTTCATTGCATATATATTAATAGTACTAAAATAGTACTACTTGTTGAATGATACTTACTTTCAGTTGAAATAAAAAAATAGTTTGAACAGAGGAAGATATGGTTGATGAGTCATCGCATGAAATTCAATCTTTTTTTTCTTAAAAATGGCATTTACCGAAAAAGTATTCAATAGGCATAAAATGGCTTGAAGCTATTAACACAGTGAATTTTAAAAACTGTGTCATCGCATTTCCTGCAAGCTTTAACACTTCAAGAGAGAGAGAGAGAGAGAGAGAGAAAATGAAAGGGATTTTTATTAGGAAATCGACGAGATCGTAAATTAAATTTCTAATAACAAAATGATTTGTTTTCCTCTCTTTTTAATTTTCTTTATTTGGACTATTGCAGGGATTGAACACTGAAATAGTTTCTTTTCGTCCTTTATATTAAGCTGAAGAATAATATGTTGCATTAGACATAACATAACCATAGAATAGAAATTTTGAAGTGAAATAGGAACAAAAAGTAAACTTCGTCATTTACTTATTTTTGCTCGATCATTTATTTATGTCTTAATGAATATGCAATCTAAGCCTTTTCTCTATCTCGATTTTCATATCCTAATCTCAACTATCTCCTCGATCATTGTTCACGGGAATGTGATCGTTTTTCCTTTTTTCTTTTAATGAATATTTCAAATAAATAATGATAAATTTCGAATTCACTTGAAATACTTAATGTTTAGGAAGACTGTCCGTTTATTGTTTGTATGACATATGCATTCCAATCACCTGATAAATTATGCTTTGTACTTGAACTAATGAATGGCGGCGATTTACATTATCACCTCAATCAACATGGCGTCTTTTCTGGTAAGTTCCATCTTCTTTCTCCTGCTTGCTTCTTTCGGTAAATACTTTTGCCTCCGAGCAAAAAACGGTTCTAATTACCTACTTCTCTATCTCTTCGGATGTTTCCATCTCATATAATACATATAATTGTAGTGTGTGAATGTCATTGAGGAATGAAATTTATTTTTGAAACTTTTATTTAGGTCAACTGAATAATATGCTGTTTACTGGAGGGCTAGATTTAGAATGAACAAAACGGACTGGTAGTTTAACTCTCTGAAATGAGCTGAACAGGCTTGAAACAGGTGAATTTTCACTCATCACAAACTACATTTGGGTCATTTATATTATTAACACTATCGCATTTATTTTGATACATTGCAGAAAGTGAAATTATATTTTATGCGGCGGAAGTGATCCTTGGCTTGGAACATATGCATAATCGTTTTGTAGTATATCGAGATTTGAAACCAGCTAACATTCTATTGGATGAGAATGGACACGTACGTGTTTCCGATCTTGGTCTAGCATGTGATTTTTCGAAGAAGAAGCCACATGCCAGCGTGTAAGTATCTTTCCCGGAGTAGCTGTATATGTGTATTTTGAGGTTGTTAGTTAGCCAAGCTTAAGAATATTAACAAGTTGTTCTTTTGTGCCGATAACTCATAATATTGATCTTCCGGATGCTGGATTTTCATAAAAATCTGAATGGGAGACGTCCTATTCATCGATAACAATAAGGTATATTGCAGAGGTACCCATGGGTATATGGCTCCGGAAGTGCTTGCAAAAGGTATTGCATACGATTCTTCGGCTGATTGGTTCTCATTTGGCTGCATGCTTTACAAACTGCTTAAAGGACATAGCCCATTTCGACAACATAAAACCAAGCCAGGCAATAAGGTAGAAATTGTTTGAATTTATTCAGAACGAATGTATTTTTCAGCGATCTATTTTGATATTCTTTCATCGTTTAGCATTTGAATGATAGGCAATTGAATGATTTCATATGTCCTCAAAAATTCTGATAAACAAGATTGGCTAAGACTGAGGCTAGATAGTCCACAATATGGACAGAGAGAGGATTGTTTATTCATTGATATCATCATATCGTTGAATTCATTCAATGAATTTTAATTGTTATAGATTATCGTATAAGTGAATAAAATGGAGGAATTGTTTTATTTCAAATCTTTTTAAACATTTACTCAAAAAATCGGAAATTTTGATATGATTTCAGAAGTATAACATATAAGAAATAAATTTTTTTTTACATATACATATATATCAAATGAAGTGTTGCAGAATAATGGTGTGGAAGAAATGACATCGATAACTCATAATATTGATCTTCCGGATGCTGGATTTTCACCGGAATGCCAAGATTTGATAGAAGGCTTACTGAAGCATGATGTCCCAGATAGACTTGGATGTCGTGGAAGGGGGTTTGTGCCGTTGAAAAAATTCATTATCATAAATGATAGCCTTAAAAGTAAATTTTGCGATGACAGTGAAGGATGGGTGGTAGTTATACTGGCAATATGCTCATGGTAATGAAGGAATTAATGAAATTGCAACATAATTGCATATCAGTTTATAGAGAAATATATTTTACATTAAGAAAATATTTATGAGAAGGGAAAACGGAAAAACTTGGATAAAGAACTGATATTTCAGAGAAGTTTAATCACTTTCTTGTATTTTGGGATTTTTTCTTTAAAAAATTCATAATATCAGTTGGTGTGAGCATTATTGGTCATGGCCATACCTGAAAAGAACTTTCAATGCAATATTTCTCTCAACGAAATTTTAAATGAAATAATGTTTCAGTCCAGAAGAAGTGAAAGAGCATCCATTTTTTGCTTCGATAGATTGGCAAACGGTATATTTAAGACGAATGACGCCACCGATTATTCCACCACGAGGTGAAGTGAATGCTGCTGATGCGTTTGATATCGGTAATTTTAACGATGATGAAGTGAAAGGCATTAAAGTAAGGCTTTCTTTTTATGTTGTTTTTGAGTTTTCCCAATTTTTACTTAAATTAATTAGTATAATTTACGGCTGCAGCTGATACAAACGATATGAATAGAACAGTAACTTTCGAAATTGTTTCTAAAAAATACGAAGTCCTGGATGATCAAAAATAGAAATTTGTAATAATTGACAAAGGTCTAACAAATCTTAAGTAGTTATACTTTATAATAATGATGAAGTAATTCAGTTCCCGATAAATTTGAACCATAAAGGTGTAGATTAAATTAGCCATTGTCATATTGTATCCTGAAACTTCGTATAATTGGAAATGATATATTATCATATGTTGAGCGATTAAGAACACAGACAAATCGAACCACTGATAGCATCCTAAACTTTTTTCGGGATCATAGATGATGCATATTTGCTCCTGATCATTCCATTACCAGATGGTATACTGAGCAGTTATAATCGCTGTCATATTATTTTTTGCCAGCTTGTTAATCATCAATATGTATTTTGATTATGATTCCATCATTTCTAAGTTTTTCATTCTATAATTGATGATTTTAAGAAGTTCTTCCTTTAGTTAACCGAAGCTGATGGCAAATTATATAAAGATTTTAATATAACAATTTCGGAACGATGGCAGAATGAAATAGCAGATACAATTTTTGAAGTGGTAAATCAGGATGCTGATAAAGCTGAGAGTAAGAAACGAGCTAAGCAACGAGCTAAACTTGGCAATGATGAAAAAAGTGAGGAATTTATAAATAAATAATTGGAAATGTGAACAAGTGATTAAATAATGAATAATTAGATAAATAATTAGGTAATTCAAAAAAATGAAAAATAATTCGATAGTGAGTAGGTTCAAATCAATTGACTTATCATATTTTATTTAGATTCGGATGTAATTATACACGGTTATATCAAAAAACTCGGTGGACCATTCACATTTGCATGGCATACCCGTTATGGTAAACTTTATCCAAGTCGACTTGAGCTCTACCCGGAATCACTTAGTGGTAAGCCCGAGGTAAGTTTCCCAGAAAGATTTGCTCTTAAATAATGATATATTTACTCTTGTATCACTTCTGTTGTTGCAAAAATACGAAATTTGAACGTAAATTCGTTATAAAAGTGGTGCAAAATTAACTTTAACAATTGATTTTTTTTGCTTGTGCATTGAAACCATTATTTCAGCTAATATTTATGGATCAAATTGAGGATGTCGATGTGGATTTACATAATGTCAAAGGAGAGCATTCGATAATTGTAAAGTTGAAAGAAGGTTTTAAAGAACAAAAATTGATTCTTACCAATCAGGTTTGCTTATGTTTCATTTGTTCATTGTTGTCTTCTATTGGGTACGTTTTCCAAACTTAGGAACTGCCCAAATTTAATTACAAAGTTCAAAACATTGAGAGTTCAATATCTTATTTATTTTTGAAGGTTTCACATACTGCAACTCAATAGTTCAGAATTTAAATTAAATTCAAGACAAAATTCCAAATAATTTCAGGACGAGATATCACTAAGTGAATGGCACACTTCACTAAGGACTGCTCATCGGGTGTCATCCGAGTTATTGCAAAGGATGGGTCGTAAAGCAATTAAAATATATGGAATGAATCACGATCCAATGCTTGATGACCGTGAACGTATAGCATCCGTTACGAAAGCCCTTCTGCACCGTACATCTTCCCTTGATTCCGGAATATAATCTGTGATGAACAATTACAATAATCCTAGCGGAATGCGTAAATTTTATTTCTCACTTGCGAATGATTTCTTAAGTAGAGAATAAGGACATCTGGGCTAGAGTGAGTTGAATTACAATGACAGAGAAAGTGTTTTAGTACCAAGATTATTTCAATAACAAGGAGGAAGAATAAAGGATGCGAAGAAAAGTGGATAGATAAGCCAATAAGACAAGAATTTAAATTAAAGTGGCCGCTAAGTAAAATTTGTAATTTTCTAATTATGACTATTTTATATGTTGAAATTCCTGTTCTCAGGCACGATTTGTGCATAAACCAAGATAGAGGAAACAGCGCAGTTGTTTCAAAACAAGGATCATCAAAGTAGGATCACCGATAAAAAATGTCAAATCGATTAGCTCTAAGGAATTCATAATGAATTCATTTTAGCACTTTTTGCGATATTTCAGATAGGAAAAGATTTGTAATCAACAAAAAACTTCGAAAATACAAAAGTGAGCAAACCCCGTGATATCTTAATAACTGCGATCCACACCTCTTAGCTATGCCTGAGCGCAAATATTGGCCTTTGTATACCTTTACTTACTTTGGAGTAAATGTTTCGTTTTATTCGTTTATTTTGTTGTTTCAAGAAAGAAATTTTGATCTGATCTCACTGTGGTGGTTATTTTAAAGCAAGTTTAATTGTCCAATACATACTTAGTCAAGTTATCCTATCGCATACGAGATTCATTTTATATTTGTATTCGTGGCTGTTATTCTAAAGTAAATCATATGGAATTCAACTATATGCTCTATCATTCTATTTATAATAATTTCTATAACAATTCGCATTAGCTGTGAAATCCTTTCAGTGACTAAAAAAATGACTTTTGTATTGTGGCTAACCAAATAAAACACAACTGTTAAAATTGGGTTATGGTACAGCAAATTGTTCTCTTTGAGCTTTTCCAATTCCTTGTTTATCTGATATGAATAAACCTTTCAAATCTTAATCTCATATTGATTTCTCTTGTCTTCATTACAGACGATGTAAACTGGATAATATAAAGCCCAAACGTTGGTAGATTATCTTTTCCAATTCTTTATTTCATAGCAGATAAAACTGAAGAAAAAGAAAACAGTTATTCATCCAACACAATACAAGGCATGAAGAGCAATTATGAAGCCCATTTATGCAAGTTATGATTTGATAGATAATGATTAATTTGAAAGTCGCTTAGATGACTTCTATGAAAGAGTTATATAAATAGGGTAAGCCAAAACACCATTTAATATCACCTGTTTGCAAGTTAAAAACTTCAAGTACTGATACATTTTCTAAAAACATTTGCGCAGCATCAGCTCGGTGGTACATGTTGATATGGCTGCAACTAAGTCAATCACCTCAGAGTTCCTCATGTCTTCTCCTTTCGTACTTCTCTCTAAAAATTTCAAAAGCATGGCAGAATTTAGAAGTTTCCTTTTTGTTTCAATTCATATAGAGAATGTGGAAAAAAGTATATGGTTTACACGTACTGATGTCTGAAGTCAAACAAAACGCACAGAAATAGGGTGAGATTACTGATTTTGTTCATCGTCTTCATCAGCTACTTCTTCTTCATCCTCCTCCAGATCATCAATTTCTTGTAGTAAAGTGCTTCCAGAGATAACATTTGGTACCGAACGCATTTGTGCAAATATAGACTAAAATGAGTTCAAAAAGGATAAGAGATTGTTTAAGTATTTTTTAATACACTTCCACATAGAAAACTTTAAATGAAACCACATGGGTGAAAGAACTATCATTTACGTTACATAGAAGCTAACGATCACCTGCGCACTAATACGTGATTCTAGTCTTGAAAGCAAAACTTCATCAACCGCATCTGTACATGGAATTGCCCATGCTGATTCATCCCATCGCAATGGTACTGTCGGAAAATGCATCGGATACATAAATGCCATACTACCCTTGAATAGAATAGTAAACAGATAGCAACGATACACCAAAACTAAGACGAGTTCGATCCTTCCAGTACAGCCCGTGTACAATATCACCAGCGGGTAATTCATTTATTGTAATTCATCGAACCTGTTCCTCTATTTCATATACTTAAATTTCTTTTTAAATCAAAATTTACATGTACTGAGCTCTATAATGAAGGTCGAACTTTGAAACATTAGTAATAACAGATCAAAGAAGTACTGAAACTCGTTTATTTCGGAATGATAATTTCAAAATATAACAGCAATGGAGCAAAGAAAATATAAATAAACATGAGAAAGTGAGAGGCAATGAAAAACAACGCACAACCTGATATGCCACATAAACTCAAATACTGAAACAATACGGATAAAAATATCATGCTACAGTAAAATGTAATGGATATCTCAATATAGTCCATAAACATAATTATCCACACTTGAGATGTTCAAGTCTCACTGAGAGAGCTATAATTTTGGGCAATTACAGCGATGCCAATTCGCCTTTGTAATCGGTCGACTCTTCACCCTCGGCTAACAATTTCCCCACAACAGGATATTTGTCTATAACAGGAAAACATGAAGAACAAAACTAATTATAATGACCACGTAATTCTGATGAGCAAAAATTGATAAGCAAATAGTTTTGAATAAACCACATTGACTACGTGGTAATTATATAACTAATAACGAAGCTTATATTTAATGTATTTAAACATATCTCGAGACTTATGATACCTCTTGAAAGCCTTTAAAATTGCAATTTATAATCAAATATGATAATCCTGAGGCAGCATAAAACTTACAGATGAATGACTGCATCCATTCTCTAGCTGTATTAAGATCTAAATCTGAAATATCACTTAAATCATCTGGAGTATCTTTAACCAAGGTGATATCCATCGTCGCCAATGCTCGCGTGGCATCATGACCTGCCAATTTACTATATGCACCTTCGGGGCCATAAAATAAGCTTCCTTTCGTCACGTCAAATACCTACAAAATCTTGTGTAACAATCAGTTTCAACCATAATGTGGCACAACGACTAGGTTTTTTAAGGGACCAAAATCTTTAATTTTAAGTATTGTATCAAGTGTTTCTTGAAAATTTGAACCTGCTCTCCACTAATTCTACTTCATCCCCACTTTTTATAGAAGAAAATAAATCTCGAATCGAAGCAGATAAAAAAAACTCGAGAGATAATCACTCTAACAATTTTTAAACAACAAAAAGTATGAAGCAGTCGGTGTTGGTTCGAATAATGGAGCCTGAATCAATTTACATGAAAGAATACCAAGACTTGTGTTTAAGAATTCCAGAAAAATTTAAATGAGAGGAAGAGCTTACCTTTCCGCAAATAGCCATAAGGATTCGTTCATTTTGGACGCCGTCAAAGGGTAACAATTGTTCCACTGTAAAATCCCTCTTTTGCATGGGTGGAAGAGCATTCGACGTTTTTTCTTCCCCATTCGGACGTACGTCTTTTGTAGGCTTCTTCAAGAACACGACAAAAACCACGTAAACCACGAACACAAAAATCACCACATCCCATCCCCCTAACTCCGTGACATCTCCGAAAGATACCATATTACAAAGATGAAAGGGGCATTTAAAAGCCTGTTCGCAACGCGGTATGCAACAGACCCATCCCAGATTTCTTAAATAACAATGATTTGGTGGATCTGTCTTATATCGATGACCGTTTAGTTTTGTTCAGAAATGAAGAGACACTGTCAAGCAAGTGAAAGTTAACTATGACTAATATTTTAAATTTTCATTATACCTAGTGATCTTGAAGTTATAGTGAAAACGAATTAAAATACAACTTTTTCAAACAAGTTAATATTCCCGTATCAATCACTCTATCACTTGATCAATTAAATCTTCAAAGTGACATTTGTTAATTGTATTATCATCTTCCATTATCTGCTAAATTAACCGATTGAATATAAAACCAATAGATTCAAATTTGTTTAATAAGAAGATGAATGAAGGAATCATTACCTGATACTTGAAAAAATCAAGGAAAATTCAGTTTTATATCATTTAACTATCGTTAGCAGTAATTTACTTACTTCCTGCAATTAATTTCCTTGAACTGTTCTGATAATAATGAGTGATTAAATGTTCTTATTATTATTGCATGTTGCAAAAGTGCAAAATTCTTTGGATATTTGATTAAATATAGCAAAATTTCGAGAGGAAAGGAAATTCGAACCGATCGAATGTTTTGATTGTGACGTTTAACAAACTTTCATACTTCTCAGAGATAAATCAAATGGGAAAAGATGAAATTTCCGATGATAGTTAACAATGATTTTCTTTTCTTTATAAAAATGACAATGTTTTGTCAACAAACGAACAGTGAAACTATTTCATTTTTCAATTGTAAGCGTTGTTTTTAGAATGTCAAATATGCTATGCCATTATATTTTGCCATCATTCGCAACACAACTGAATTTTGCTTTATCATCGTAGTAGCATGATTGATATTCATTTGATCATAGCATCGAGCATTTTGCTGATTACATTAAAATTCAATTGAATAGCTGTTGATAATAGAGAAAACATGAATATGTGTATATTCATGGAGAACATTGACAAATGAAAGAAAAAGTCAAATTAGAATTTCAGTAAGGATTGTTTGAAGATTATTATCAGCAACAACAAAAATGAAATGAAAGTCTTCATTGATTGTTGCTTTAAATATGGCCATTATTATGTTTTGAGATTGTTATTGTTTATTTATATTTCGTCATTGTTCTTCTTTGAATTTTATTATGATAATGCAGCTATAATAGCAGTAATTTCTTCTGCTAAACAGACGAATACCATCTTGTATTGTTCACAACTTTCCACCATACCTGGACGTTGATCACGTAAATGCTCCAGTGAACCTGCTACACTTAGTTCCTTTACACCTGTAAAAAAATTTTTTGGATTGTGGTAATTTAACTATTATATATATTTTACTTATCATATGATGGAGAGGCACTTTGAACAAAATAGTAACTTTCAAATCTACGCTATTATTAATTTCAGTAAAACTAATTGTATATAAATATCGGAATATTAGTGAAAGATATCAATTATATTGATATTTGATAATACGTACGTAAAATTTTTCTGACAAAGTAATTTTTACATATTATTATGTATATATTTGGATATTATGTATGAAAGCAAGACAGTAGTAGCTAGTTGATGATAAATAACGGGTAAGACAGACATGATAAATAACAGATATGATTTCTAATTTGAAAGCAAGTTATGATAAAAATATACCTTTGGCAACTCGATTCAGTATCATGTCAAGCAAACAGAATGTACCAGTCCGTCCGATACCATCCGTACAGTGTACAACAATTGGGGCTGCTCGTCCGCGATACGATTTATTGATCTTTCTGCAAAATGCTATGAGGTTTCATTTTAATTTTGTAAAAATTTTTTTTAAATACAATTAACCTCTTTAGATGTAATTAAATTAAACTTGTCTTATAATGTAATAACAGCTCAGAACATATGAATAGGACGGTAGGAAAGATTAATACAAAACTTCACGTTACAAAACTTGACAAGACGCCATTTTTTTACATTATCCTTCTCATTTTACAAATGACAATACTTGTACGTAAACTTTACATATATAAATAAGAATATAGCATTAGCTTAACAGCTTAAAACAAATCAGCAACAGAAGGGAACTTTTTGCTAAATTTGTTTTCTATTTCTTACACAATATAAAAATGGTCAATATATATACACAGGAGAGCAGAGGAAAGTCAAATGTAAGATGGACAACGGTGGTTTGGTTGGAACGAATGACGCTTCCCGTCCATCACTTTTGTGACTATGCAATTATTCGAGAACAAAATTGCTAATCCACAAAAATGATCGACGAAAGGAGGCGTCTCATCCAGAACACTGAAAAATCGTAGTGAAAATGACACATGCAAACAGTCGATTACTGTTATTAAAAATCATTCAATCTGTGTCCTCACGAATGAATTTGGAATTACTTTTCCGATAGTACTAAAGTGCAATAAAAAATGATCTTTACGCTCTGTCTCTAATGTGTGATGTTTCGGTTTGGAATATCATCCAGAATAGGGAGCCGGAATAATTTCTTGATTATAGGAATTTTTAAAGGGAAAAATATCCCTTCATTCATTGAGATTAAAATAGTCGTCAGAATTGAATCGCCAAACTGTTAACTAATATATTCATATACTTCTTAATATTCTATTTAGATAAAAAGCACTCTAAATAAAAAAGTTGCTATAGTAGTTAGTATATAGTATAAGTTGCTATAGTTGCTAGTTGCTATGTTGAAGTTGCTATAGTAAGTTAGATGCTTATTTAAAAGAAGGAACCTGCGAAAATCGAGTAGAGCTTTGGTATTGGATGGTACTCCGCTTTTGGGCCATGTTAAGAAATGAAATTGAGTTACAGTTCGAGTTTCGTCCGTTCTCAAATTTTTTAAGTAAAATGATCGCACTAAATAGTCTTCGCTCCAAATGTGTTCCGATACCAAATGAATCTGCAGAAAATGATTTAAAATCAATATACATTCTTTCAAAGATTCATTAGTAAGTAATAATGCATCTTTGTTCTCTTACGCTTTTTTTAAGAATCATAAATGATGACAAAATGAAATTCTTGTAGAAGTTGAAATTTTCTTTATGAGTAAACTATATGTGATTTTATCGTATTATGAGTAAGGTTAAGTTGGTACCGCTAAATTGCACAAAATAACAGAATTGTTAAATAAATATGGAAATGTTTTACACGTGTGAAATGAAACATTAATTTATAATTTTCTTACTCACTCAAAAAAATAATGTTTGTATGTAAATTGCCCTATTCATTTTTTACTTTCTATTTTTCTATTCAGCAAAAAGTATTTCAGCAAAGCTGGAATAAAAAACAAACTTCGAAAGATCCGTATATCTGTGAACCACTTTCAGGCCAATATTTGAGGCATTGTCCTTCTTGTTGGTCATCGTTGTTCGCTAAGTTCACAACTAGCACAGTAGCCTGAGATTTGAAACATTCTATCAGTGATGTCATGTTTAAGTTTCACATGTGATACCAAAATGTGCATCGAATTAAAATTCATATTTATAAAATAATCCACATAAGGAATACTGATAACTTGCCAAATGACTAATGTCAAAGTTGTAGATAGTAAGAGAATATTAAATCAAGGCACACATTGAAAATTATATGAAAAAGTAGATTTGAGTTGCTGACTCATTGGTGCGAAAGAATTTCTTGGCTGATTTATCATCGTCACAATAATTTGTCAAGCAAAACTCTCTCTACCCTTCCTCCAATCTTCACCGTCGTAACATAATGTAAAACTTTTTTTCAATTCCGAATTTCTATATAGTTTTGGTTATTGAAGAAATTAGTTCATGTGTTCACCAAATTTCAACATAACACTCTTTACACTTTCCTAAATCAATTTTATTGTTGTGAATCTTTTCATCTTTTGTTGGTTGTTTACTCTTGCATTTATGCCATTAATTTAAAAAATATAACTTTGAAATATGATATTAACATGCTCAAATTCCGGCTTACCTTTTCTTCAGTAACTTTTCTTCTTTTTAAGATGTTTACTTGATGCTGAAGTCTATTTTTATGAGGAAGAAGAAAATTAAATTTAAGATTGAAAGTTGTGATGTTATCAGTCACTGAAGCAATAATATTCAATGTAACTATGACATATTGAAGAAAACTCGAGTGATAAGATCATGAAATGATATTCATTTGTAATTATGGGCATAAGACAATTATAGTTGATGAAAGGATAAGCAAAGGGAGATTGAAAGTTTGCTTTAGGAAGAGTTAGTGCAAAATACAAGGACAGATGGAAATGAAGAAATAGATATTAAATGAAGCCGTATACAACGATCACATGATAATTCAGCCGGATTGGTAATTGATTTACAGATAATATAAAAGTAATACTAACTTGTTCCCAAATCATTTGCCAAAAATCTGCAATGGTTTCCGGAAGTGGTGATTGTGTGGCGATATAATTGGCTTGTTTCGGATCGCAGTCATGGATTGCTGATGCATTGATAAATGCTGAATCTTTCACTAAATGACGAATACTGACCAATGTATCGTCATCTGAAAAGCATTACTTTGACCACATTTGATTATGCATTTTTTAATGGAAATTTTAAGAACATTTTCAGTCTTCCTTCCAGATATCATTTTGTATTTCTGCAATTGAATACATTTCATTTTTTATAAATAAAAATTAAATAAGTATCCCTTATGCTATTGCTTATCAGTGTGTCAATTTCATCGCAGATCTCATTTATTGTAGGAATTAATGAATGAAAGGTTAAAATTTAATTCATTTTTTCACTTCTTTGATAAGAATAGATCTAAATGCAACCATCAGTATGATTATCTGAAATGATCAATTGTTATTATTCAGTAACTTTTCCTAATGATAATAGCTGTGTTAAGAGATGCAAAATAGACGTCAATAGGAATAGTATTTATGAAAGATTTTCAATGTTTTTTATAAATATCAACTTTAATCAGCTATTTGGACTTTTATTATTACATGGAAGTTGTAGTAAAATATATTTCATTTTGTATCGATTGATATCTATTAGCTTAAAGCTTTTAAAAAAATGTTCAATTTGAATTTAATAAGAGGCTTTATTCAAATGATGAAGAAATTGTTGTATGAAGAGGAAATGTTTCAAACACTTGCAATTGTTATAGGAAAGAGTCTTATACTTCAATACGGAATGTGAAAGTAAATGAAATTTTGAATGAATAAAGAAGGAGCTTACACGGAAGACAAGTTTGATTTCGATTTTTGTTGATATTTTCTTCTTCTCTTGCAATTGATGATATTCCGTTCGGATTTGAATATTCATTTAATGTTTTCCATTGTTCTTCAATTTTTGATGTGTCATTTAAATAATCACGAAGGAATGACTGAAATTTAAAAATTATGAAAATATGAAATGAATATGATACTGAAAGAAGTTATAGGAAACAAAGGTTCATGCTGTGATTGTATGAAATGAAGTGAAAATTAGTAAGACACAATTGATGATATAACAAACGATCGGTAAGATAGAAAAGGGAAAGAATAATTGATTGTTTCACATTAAAAATGTTATAATATGTACTTGAAATGCAAAAAGTAAAATACTCTCACCAAAATGACATGGCCGGTTGAGATGTCGAGACTAGACTGACCAACCGGTTCATCGACCCTTAAATTAAAATTTAAATTTCTACTTTATATTTTAAAATTTTAATTCTTTTTACATGAAACTTTTGATATCAAACAGTTAATAAAATAAACGAACCAAGATGTTGTATTGGAATGATTATTTGTACGAGAGTCAGCGATGTTTGCCGGTTCATGTGAACTCATCTGATACCGGCATAAATCTTGATAAGCAAGCAATGCATTATTACAATACTTCTGAGAGTCAAGGTTCGGGATGATAGATTTGTATCTTTTCTTCCGATGTTCTCTGATCTGATGAATCGTCATTACCGCTACCAGTGCTACTAATGTCAATGTACTTACAATAAGTATAGGGGTAAAGAAAAGATCACGGGCCTCACTTTCAACTGGCACAGCTTCCTGAAAAATATTATAGAAATACCATTTCGAGGATCAAAATAATAATAAGATAGAGATTAGTAATAATTGGAATATTATTGCCTCGGTAGCTCTTCAAAGATGCAAAGAAATATTTTTTTAACATTTCATAAAAGTATAGCTTACTTCTCCACTCCCGATACCGGTTTCGTCAACATGTACTCCGGAAATTGTTTGAATATCCTTTCTTCGTTTATCTATAACATTAACGATATGGGAGTGAAAAGGTATAAAGTTTTCTCAAATCTCAAATTTCGGAAATTATTTCAAGTTTGGATTTAAAAATAAAAAAAAAGATTATACTTACAAACATCTTCTGCGATGCCACTCACTGAATCTAGGCGTTTCTCGTTTTGCGAAAGTGTTAAACTTGATCGACCAGCTCGAAATGATAACTGATCACCATCCAATCTGCGAAATAAAATTGCTTTTATTAGTAAAATAATAATATCATTATCAAATGAAATATGGAATATGATTATTAAAATATGATTATTAAATTTTCAAAGTGCAGTAAATAAGCGGAAAAATTGGCCGGATTAACAGCAACATGATTAGGATGGTATAATTACATTCCGGCTATAATCATCATTATTTATCTCCTAATTGATGATATATATTGCTAATGCAGGTTAGTTTCAAGCTTTCAGCAATATATTTCAAACGAACTTTGAAATAACCCCAAGCGTTACTATTTCTACAAGACATTCAAATAGGATTTGCTAAGAAAGCAACTTTGGGCTAATATGTCATATTCGTTATTTCACACGTTTCTGAAAAAAACAACAAGCGTACAGAAAATCATCGAAAATAAGTTGGTTAGGCTTTGCAATCGATAAATCCAAATAATTGATTACGTGCTGCAGCTTATCATCACTGAGATCTTTGGGAACTTTCAGATACACTCGATTACCGTCCACTTTCTGATATGATGGCATTCCTTTTACTATTTTGTGTTCTATTTTTTCCAAGCCTAAGAAGAATTAAAGTTTAATAGAAATAAGAGTAAAACTTCCTAACAATAACTTGATTTAGGACGGTTTGGTTTACCGAAACGATGTGGGAAAAGTGCAATAGTGGCAAGAAACATGCTCCAGTGAGTGATTCGATAGCTCGACGATTAAAATTTCAGAAAGTAAAGAGTATTAATTGCTGTGCTACCTTGTATGACTCATTATTTTACATCTTGTTATTACGTTCTCAACCACATTTCATCAATGTATAAGGTCAATAAATCAATGTTTTAATGTCACACATTTCAAACAAATAACAGTAGAAACTTTTTTTAAAACTATAACTAACCTGTATTCTGATTACCAAGATGCTCGATATCTTTTTTTAAAACAGGTGAATGATAACCAATGAAATTCAACGATTCTTCATCATCACCAGAACTTTGTGCTGCTGTAATTATTATTACAGTTTAAAGTTCATTTTAATATGATATTACTGATATATTATTACATTGATAATTGCTAGCATTTGTTGATGATTTTTTTTGTTTAAAATTATTTGCTATTGGAAATTGAAAATTGCTAGTATTTCAATCAAATTCATTTAAGAATCCATTGCTCTGTATTTAGAGCAATGGATAAACCTTATCGATAATATATGAAATAAGACAGATATTATCACTGTTAGCAATGATTAATTTTTTTCATGAATATCAAAGTGAGAATCTCACTAATGAAATGAATCTTGGATGAATTATAATTTGGAATCATACTCAGTGGCATGAAAGTTTCTACCGCCAGCATATTATTATCATTAACAATTGCTTTTTCTTCGCCATTCCATCCGGTTGATTCCAAAATATTACTCTCATCGAACATATTTCTTTCAGGAATTGAATAGAAATCATTCTCGTTACTATCTCTATCATCCATCTTCATATTATCTAGAAGAAAGCGAAGGGATATTTGTTGGCTTATTTTCCTCATTAACTTTGCTAGAATAAATTCCAAATATATTTGTAATATGCAAATGCATATTTTATTTGAAATTTAAATCGCATTGAAATATTATAAATGTTTTCTATATTAATTAACTCTCGGATGATACCCATCTGTTGTTGTTGTTGTTGCTGTCGTTGCTGTCGTTGCTGTTGCTGTTGTTGTTGCTGTTTTATGAAATTATTTATCAATTCGTTACCTGAGTTGACACTCGGGATATTTGTGACATCATTAGCAAGTGTCATTTTTACTGACTGAAACAGTTTTATTCTATATTATCGTATCAAAACTAATTCTAGAAATGGGCAATTTTGATCATATTAAGAAAATGATCTAAGAAAATGAAATTCCACACTTACGAATTTGTGGAGTAGATGAATTTTTGATATCGAAAAAGCCCTAAATGATTTCAAAACTCTGTATCGGATATTCTTTAAATATGTTTTAAGCAATGTTGCTCCTAATCTTTTAAAAAAAACTTCACCAAATCAATTTTGAAGCATCAAAATTGATAATTTCTTTAAAATTCTCCTGCTGCATTAATAATTTCGAATGTTATTCAATAGAGTTCAAAAAAGAGATAATTTTCATAAGGAAGTTTGTATGAGATAAGCTATTCCGTTCATCACTTCTCTCTCATTCCTTCAGATTTCTGACGTAGAGAAAACGATCTTCTTAAGCGATTGTTATTGTACTTTTTAAACATTCGATGTCAAACGCAATGTTATTGAGAAAGAGCGGGCAATCTTATTGAGAGAGAAAAGTTGTCAGTCTTAAAATCTTTTCAGAAAAGAAATACAATGAAATTTTGATGCCCTTCATTGTAATCAATATTTTAGTGACTTATATTAATTAGAGCATGAATAATATTTGGCTTGTTGTATTGCCATTCTATGATAAACAATATATTCACTCAGTATTTTCAGTGAATAAATCGATTTTGGAAACTAAAAAAATATTGAATTTAAATAATGAATCATTGCTGTCAACAAGCGAAAAAACCAGAATTGAAAAACTCAAAAGTCAAAAGTAAAAAAAGGTCCTAAAGTCCCTAAATTATTGATCGTTTTATTCCATTTTCACTATTATCATATTTTAAAAACTTGATTTAGTGAGACAAATTAATCTAATCGATTAAATTAAATTAGATTTTAACTCGATTGGAAATTAATTAATTAAAATCAAAAATGATAATTTTAATTGTTACAATAAAATTTAAAATTTGCATTTAAAGAGTGCAAGTAAAAATAATTTTCAAAATTAAACTGAAAAATCTAATGAATAGTTAAATATTATATTCTCTTATTTTTCTACTATATATTATTTCAATTTCGCAACCTTCACATACATCTACAAAATAATATTCAAGTAAGGAAGGAAAATGGAGTAACCTGTAACATTCTCCAAATATTTTCCGGATTAACAACATTGCAGAAGTTGAGATCATATTTGAGTTGCAACATTAAGACCATTTTGAAATATGCTATAACACACTGTGCTCGAGCATCTCCCAAAGTGTAACCATCTCGACCAAGTTGCTCTAACTGAGAACTTAACACTTTCTTCAAAATATAATCATCCGGATTTGAAACAATCAAAGCAACACGTTCTGTTGATGCACATTCCCCAAATAAACCATCTATAAAAGATGTATTTTGTTTTCAAATATACTCGAACAAAAAGTTTCGAATTAAAATTTAAATGAATTTCGAGCTACTAAGCACACCTCTGAATTAGCGGTTATTCAATCAGGAAATGATGAAATGGCATAACTTGATGATAACTAAAATTCTTACACCATTCAGATCATATAAAACTGTCCGATATTAATATCAAATTAAAAACTTTTATATATTAGACAATGGGTAGACACACATATTATTTCTATTTTTTCCCCTATTAATATTTAAATTAAATTTATTTAAATAATTTAATTGGAATAGAATTTTAAGTTATGATAATTGCTATAGCAATTGTATACTTTTTATCTTTATATGTGCTATTTTCTAAAATTTTCCATAAATTTTTTTTTAAAAGTTTGCCATATGTTTAACGTTTAATCTTACCTGCTGTATCTTACCTGTCGGATCCATATCATTTATAGCTGTCTCATCTATCTATCTATCTTACTTTTTTATTACATTATTTTATTAGTTAAAATTTTCATTCTCACATTCCCTTGTTCAAGCATTTTTCAACAATTCTCGAAATTAACGATGATACCGATATTTCAACAATTATACAATTTGTAATATAAATTGCTTCTTTTTTTTTTGAAAAAGACCACTGGAAGATATTTTACATTTTTGATTATTTTCAATATTAAAGATGAAAAATGTAATGATAAATTATTACATAAATAATTAAATGAAATATATGAATGGAATAGAATAAATTTATTGGAAATAATTAAAATTAATTTTAGTAAAATATTTTGGAACAAAAATAAGAAATTCAATTTATAGAAAAATTTAAAGTAATGTCATTTTCCAATAAATGTCTATAATTTTATTTCACATTCTCTGAAAAAGTTCTTATTTTCTCCATCTTACTTTAATCCTTTGGGACAAAAAAATTTGTAAGTAACGTTTTAGTCTGACAATCCTTTTGGCTCATTTTCTTTCTTTTCATTAGTAATACTGCTAAGTTTTTTTGATCACTCTTCTATACTTTTACCTGTTAATGCATAAAGTGAAACAATTGGAAGATTAAATTTTGTCTGAAAGATGGATCTTACATTATTAATGAAAAACGAATATCAGTGTAAATTTTACATCCTTAAATTATTGTATAAAATGAATTCTTCATTAAATTGAAATGAAATATACATAACCTCATGTTCCTTTTTAAAATTTAAATTTTTTACGCGAATTTTACTTCTAAATTTAAAACAAACCTTGTACACAAATTTCGTCCTCTTCACATATTTCGTCATACAAAAGGCAGCCTAAAAAAAGAATCATATCTTTTTGAAAATTTATTTAATATTAATTGATCGAAGTTAAGTAATTATTGTGAAATTAATACTTAATTTACTTAAGTTCGGAATTTAACTGATAACTGATATTGTAAGTTTTTTCTTAAGTATAACGTTATAAATTATATAAGTCTAAATCACCAAGTAAAGATAATCATACTAAAATGAACTAGTAGAATAGCTACTATAAAGAAGTAACTAATGCTTTATTGGCAGCAAAAAAGATTACCAATTAATTTATTTTCCCTTACAAACTATTAAATTACTTTTTGTGTTTGCGTGATGCATAAAATAGGGGAAATTATTACAAGGAAATAATTATGAAATAGACATTTTATTTAACATATCGACGCGACCTTAAATTATTTTGAAATTTGTCATCCAATGTTTGTCTCTTAGAGAGTGGAATTTCAAGCATTTAAAGTAATGTATGACTTGTTGACGATATGCTTTAAAAAATCTTTAAGATGTCAATGTTAATTATAATTAGACTTTAATTTCAGAGAAGAGTATTTAGAAAAAAATAATAATTAAATTTTATCATTATCTAAAAGATAGCATGATTTCTAGTCTTTGCATTGTTCTTATTAGATAAAAAAGAAAAGAAGTCACTAAAAATAATTGCCATTGCAATTGGTTGTATAATTACGAAGCTGTCATTCATTATTCTGCTCCAAATGTTTTAAAAGAGAAATGGGAAAAGATAATAAGAGAGATAATGAAAATTTCATGAAAGTTTATTAATAATATGTTAGCTTTGGCTTTCAAATCATTATCGTCATAATTCAAAGATCAAAATGATGGAAAGAAAAGAAAATGAAAAGGTATTTTTACATTCATAGGTCTACTCAATAATTAATAATCTAACAACGGCAGAGATTTACATCTATGAGCTCTATCTTTCCCAAAGCGTTTGTTTATTATACATTTATCGCTAAAAGATATGTTGCGATAAAGTTTTATATCCGAATAAGAAGTAAAATTCAAGTGAAAGTAAAAAGTTTAAATAATTAGCAGCGGTCAGTATATATACTGTTTGATCATTTATAAAAAAGCAACTGTTAAAACAATTGCATCACTAATTTTCAGCTTTATTAAACCCTTTAAACTTTGGCTTTATTTTGAATTTCATTTTTAAATATTAATTTAGCTCTTTTTTTCCTTCCAATGGGAAACTGATAATAATTTATAATTAATATTTTCTACAAAATGGCATTAGTTTATTTATATCAGCAATTAAGGAATGATAACACCGAACGATAGCTAAGATTTAAAAGCTATTACAAAAGTGTATGATAGAATATGATAGTAGTATTGCAGAGTAGTATGTTTGATATACCACCCTGCCACTGTTCATTTTCCTTTCTTCAAACAAGACTGATCAAATTTGGCAGCTACGGAAATTCATGTAAAGCCAAGTTGAGCATTCATATTTGCGTTGATATTTTGAAATTTTAGATAATAAATTATCATTCCAATAGTCGATTGCTTTTGAGAATGAAATAAGACAGATAAATGTTATTTGTTGCTTTTTGGATTAAATATTGTTAAGAAGGTCGAAGATTTTCAAATTCACAAATACTATTAGTTAAAGCTAAAATGGAAGTGTTTATGAAAAGTAAGCTTCTTGGAATCAAAAAGAAAGGATGAGAGTACGAAAAGCTCCTTTAAATATTCTACCCTACCCACTTATTCCTTTCTTCCGATATCATCCAGAAATGGTAATCGAAATCCCTCAGCTAAATCTGAAAGTATTTCTTGAGAATAATATTTAGTTGAAATGGACAAAATTCATTCCAATAAATGCTATTCTATTTATCTATTAACTAAGCTGCTTACTTACATATTGGTATATATATTTGCATAAAAAGAATAAACTGAAGTTTATTAAAATCACGGCTGAATACTCTTGAAGATATGACAAAATTTTCAAACAATATAGACAATTATAAAGAAATAAAAGTCAAAATTTTTTTTAATTATCAAAGTGTTCGTAATATTTTATGAGGAAGGAGAGATTTAATTTAAATAAATTATATTTCCTCATTCTTATCAAACTTCAAACTGTGTTATTTCATTGTTCGATTCTAAAAAGACAATGTAATTTACAGCATCTTGAGGAATAATAATCCTTAGTGTTATCTGCAAATACAAATAATCTGCCTCAATCATTAATATTTGACAGATACATTGTTAATTTAATAGATTGAACTTGAGTAAAATTCATTCTTTAGAGGATATATCAATAAATCCTTAACTTAGGATTATATCATATCATATTTTCTATCTTAAAACATATTTGAAGCATTTGGTATCACTTTAAAGCGGTAGTATAATCATTTTTCCTGTTAATGTTTTATTATGAAAATATCTACCGAAGAGAATTATAGGTTTCTTTCGATTATTTAGTAGCAATAAAAGAGTTCCCAATATTGGATTACATGATCTCTCACTGCTTTATCCCACATATCTTCTTTAATAATTTATTGAATAGAATAGTGTATGGA
Organism: Cercopithifilaria johnstoni; assembly: GCA_916381525.1. Taxonomy (NCBI): domain Eukaryota; kingdom Metazoa; phylum Nematoda; class Chromadorea; order Rhabditida; family Onchocercidae; genus Cercopithifilaria; species Cercopithifilaria johnstoni. The sequence continues at coordinate 23,836 of CAKAEH010000961.1, forward strand.
GTGGCCACCAGTCAGCTATTATATCTCATACATTAATCAGAAGGGGAATAACAACTATTCCAGCAATTATTATATTATAATATCTCATACTTCATTTTACTGTTTTCTAATCTTTTAATGCTTATTTACGATAATTTGATTTTGTAGCCGAAATGATGAAAGGAATAAATATGAGTATGTAGCAATAGCAGCAACCATCTGAAATGCTTCATTATGGCTGTCTTATTACTCCTTCTCCCTACAAAACATTTCAATGCTTTCTGATATAACATCAATGTTGTCATTGTCACCTAGCAACCACTTACATTTTTTAAATAAATTCATGCTAAAACTTTGGAAATAATTGACAAAATAAATACAACATGAAATTCAACATTTTATCATCTTATATTGGGAGAGATAAGAAGTTAGCAAGCAATATAATAAACCATAAAATTTAACTATGAAAGGCCTATGAAAGTTAGCTTATAATATTACAATTGAAGATTTATACTGAGAAGGGCCTGTAACTTTTGTAATTCAGAAAAAGTTGTGCAAAATTTTCTATATTTTATCAATAATTAAATTTAAATTTTTGAAATATTATATTTCTTTAATAGATTTAAAAAATTTTTGGCATAAAAACTTTGATTAAAAATGTGTTGAGAAAGGAATGCATAAAGAGCTATAAGGTCTGTCAATAGTTTCTGATATCTGAAATACTAATGTGGAGTCACTCATTTTTCATTTCTCAATTAAAAAAGTGGGGGAGATAGCATCGAAATAAAGTGTTAGGAAGATAACCTCTCTTCCATACCTGATGAGAGTGATATCATTACCTGAAAGCACATCGACTTTGCAATGCGATCAATTTAACTGTTTATTTAATTGTTAGAGTCTGTTTAGAGCAACCACAAAATTAACAATTTTTTTCCACTATGAAATTTCCATTGTTTTCATTCTTCATTGGATTCTGGACTTACTAATAATGCCTATAAATCCATGACGGCTGTCAGCTACTTCCGTTAAATTTACTTTTATTCGCTGTCCAAGATTAGCTGACAAACATGTCAATCCAATATATCGGTAATCAAGTTTGGCGTCGGTTGGAATATGTATGATTATACATGCATAGGTGAATAATATACGACGTCAGGACGAAGATAATATTCAAAAATTTCAACCACTAATTGAAGCTCTGAGCTAAAACTATCCAGGAAATCTAGAAGTTCATTTCGTCTCAATATTTATTAGAAATTTTTTGATCAGATTTCAGTTCCACAAATGCCAATGAAACTACGAAGAATGTGGTGAAAGATGTAAATATGATGCAACTAAACGGAAATTGAGATGCGAATAAAAAGGAGATGGGATTCTATTTTTCAATTAAAATACTATTCACATCCTTAAAATCGATCCTAAATTGAACATAGTTGAAACCAATTTTATAATTTGGTATAAAAGGAAAAAACACTGAATGTTGTATGTATAATTCTACTCGAATTATTATAAAATTCAAAATGCTCATAAATTTAGATTTTTTTTTCTTTTCTGAAACACAGTCTAATTCAATTCGGTATATTCGTATATTACTAAACTGGTGATAGGTATCGGCTTCGGAACTTAATAACTTGTTTGGATAATTTTGATTATATAAACATAAAAGATGAAATAGAAGAATCCAAATAGTTGAAATTAAAATAAATCAGAAAATCGTTTGAAATGTTGAAAAGTATTTCGTCAATCTTTCAAAAATTTTAGAAATGTGCCTGATTTCTTTTATGTTAATTTACTTGCTAAAACTGTGTAACAGAAATACTTCTGATATTATAAGAACATTGCGATTTACATAATTTATGCTCACAATATTTGATGAATAATATGCTTGCTATCGAAATGTTGAATAACCGGGCTCTTTTTTACGGTCGCTCCCGATATCATATCTTAGTATTTTTATAACGCTCCCTATATCTTACCTCTTCAGTAAATGTTTTATCAGTTCAAATTAATTGCTTTCTAAAAAATAAACCTTAAATTAAGCCAATCAATTGCTTAGTAATTTTATTTGAAAGAAATGTGAATTAAAAAATTTTGCAATAACCTACCGTTAGCAGATTTTGTATTGACAGTACCACCTAGGAGAAATAAAATGATGATGGAAACAGGATGGACAATTTGTCGGCTCAAGAAAAACGTATTTGAAGCAGCACCGGAAATCGGGCCTGCTACCATACCGTCAAGCGCTTGTCGCCATTTGCAACCTTTCTACTAGTAGTGCCTCGTTTTGGGGTGGAAAAGATATCACAGCAAGCCCATCCTACATATAACGACTAAGCTGCTCTGTGTGCATGCATCTATGTCTGCGTATGCGTTTGCGTGTGCGTTTGCACTATCAAAACCTGGTTATGTTTTACTTTGGCCAGTCTTGATAGACAATCAGAAAGAACAAAAAAAGCCTTTAATCTCTCTTCAACTGCCCATGCCTTATCGCAACCTTTTCCCTCTCATTTATAGCTCTTGGCTTATATTTTCCATTGATTTCAACCATGTTGAAAGTGGAGCCTTAAACATTTCAGGCTGTGCATTTGGCACTATTTGTTTACTTGTATGTGTGTGTATGTATGTGTATGTGTGTATGTATGTATATGTGTTTGTGTGCACAAATTAAGGAAGCAGGCCTGATGAGATAGGTATCACAAGCTAGCAGGGAATATAAAATGAAGCTTATTGGACAACAACTCACTATAGTCAGATGAATGTCCTCAACATTATTCCAACTAAATAAGCTGTGATAAGCAAACTTTAGTTCCATTTGTATATTCTATATTCGCAACTGCGACTGCTCGCGGAACATTCACACATGCACACACGTAGCATGCATTCATGCACAAAGCGTAAACTCGAGGCGTTACTAATTAACTTTATATGCATTATCTGTCCATTTCATTTTTATTTTTTTGCTGCAAGCCATAAACGGGCATATATATATTTGAACAATTTCAATAGTAATGCAATGCCTTCCATTTGATCGCCTTATCCCATGTGAGATGAACACTGAAGTAAGGAATGTATGAATGAATCACTGAATAGATGGACAGATGATGGATTGCATCATATTATGTGGGAACGATACGGCTTTAAATGATCAAACAATTCCATTTCATCCTCATTATATCACAAAAACTTTTTTAAGAATCTTCACGGAACATGTGACAAACCGTCAAAATAAATTGAGAAATCCTCTATTGAAGGAAAACATTAGCCCTGCTATTATGGATACTCAATTACAGAAGATGATATGTTATCCGAATGAAATGAATTTAGCTTTCTTTTGAAATTAAAATTCAATATAATATCCTTTCATCATTTCTTCTTAAAAATTTCCTATTATTATAAGTACTCCATTCTGAATATCTATTTTTTTAATAGATATGCTGGGACATATTGTTAGTTTTGTGAAGATATGCTGATGGATAATTTTAAATCTATTTCATAACCTATATGGCAGAGGAAGAAGAAACCAGAATAAATATAAAGATACGGTAAAGAAAGGTGGCTAATTCTGGACCATATGGAATAGAGAAACAGTTCCATATCTCTCTAACTTCAATTGCAACTCAAAACATCCCTTCCGCAACGCTGATATCAGTATTACGATTAGTAATTCATTCCCTGAAATTAATATTTTCATCGCTTCTGTTACATAAATCAGATGGCCCGTAACCAGGTTTGTACTTTAAATTGAATGGATGATTGTGAAAACTTTCGTCTCAACATTAAGTCTTGGATAGCTGCTTCGTACATTTGTTTTCGCATATTTTATTTTTGCTTATATCTTGTTTTAATCTGGAGTAATAGGATAATCTGAAATTGCTTTAATTGATAATAGGATAATTTTAAATATAAGAGATGATGTTTAGACTGGAAAGGGAATTAATCAAAAAGTATTGATATAACATATTCTGTTTGACAAAATATATCGGACTATTTGTCTTTGTCTCTTATTATATAAAAATTTAAATCTCAATTCTATCGATTATCTTTTGTGATTCCCTTCAATTTTTCCTTTTCGCAATCGTTGCTTCAGAAAATCATTTTTCAAATTTGTTAGCTTGAACTGTTAAATAAACGGAGATTTCACATTGAGGCATTTTATGAAGTGTTCATTTCAACGCAGGTTGGGGATATTTTCTTTTTTTAAGAAGTATGGAATGCTTCTCAGAATTACTGGATGCTTTAGAAGAAGAAAAGATGATGATAGTCGGCTGTGAGTCGGACGGTCATCAATCCAGGAGTAAATCTCGCACAAATAAAACTTATTGTAAGCAAGCACGCTATATGAAGTAAGATTATGAAGAAGTCTTGATCAGTTTTCCTGTTTGAAATCAATTAAATAATGGTGTAGGAGAGTAAAGTTATTTTGAAAGTAAGGGAATTGTTCAGAATTCTGCAAATGAAACTTAAAGGATGTTATAATTATTATCAGCACAGAGTTTGATAGTTAATGAAAGGCTATTCATGAATATGAGTTCTATATCTTGACTTATTTTTGGATTTATCTTTCTCTCGAAAATTTTTTACACTGTTTAGCTATCATAATTTAGAGTTATTGAAAGACGGCGACTGAACAGATCTAAGGAAAGGCGTCGACGTCGCAAAAATCAAGCAAAAAGTTTGGCTGTCAAAGAACCGCTTAGCTTCGCTTTGCAAGTATACATCGATTTCGGATTTGCGCAACGTATGAGTGATAAAGAAATCAGTAAACTGGTTCGACAAATGGGTCGTGTTTGGGGTGTCCAAAAGAAGTTCGTTTTTTAGTGTAGATGTCTTAGACAAACAGTTTTGGAAAGGTGCTTTATTAGTTTGAGTAATTCAATTACTGTTTCTCTATCAAAGCTACTGACTAAGACTTGGTGTAGCCATGCAATCAATCCAATCAAAAATAAGCTTACATCTTTATGGCTTATAGCTTATTTCTCTCCATATTAGATTGTATGCTAGTAGATTATAACAGAAAATTGTAATAGAATGTAACAGAAAATTTTTTTTTTACACCTACACCAGCAAACAAAATCATCAACTTAGTGTAAGTCAATTTGTAGTATTTGCATTATATGTAGTGCGTAATGTTTACACCGTATGACAATACATACACACTTATATACATGCGCTATTATACAGTTAGTGATATGAAACAACCATCTAGAATTTAGATCAGAGAAGCCTTTCACTTTTGAATCACGAAACCTTGCTTGTCAAATTTAACTAAATAACTAAATGGAAAGCACCATTCAATGGAAAGAATTGTCGGATAAATAAGTTTTCAGGAATCCTGGTTTGCAGGTTACTCTTCTTTCACCAGATGAACGCTTTTTGTGCGAAGGACGTCAGAAAATATCTGGTTTCGATAATTTCAATTGGAGGATCATTTCTGATAGAAGTATAAATGAAGTAAGATCCACATCATGTTTGAAGTCTATCAAAATTCGATAGTCAAATTACATAAATATTTGGCTGTCAAATTTTAAAATTTAATCACTGGATAAACTTGTATGACGATGATTATTTGGTTTAAACCGAGCTGTTATGTTTTTATCTCAATTTTTTTATTCTTTTTTATTTTTATGTTTTTTACTCCTTTTATTCTTTTATTCTGAACTCAAATATTTCAAAAAGTTTTTAATTCAAAAATAAGAATTAACTTATGGTAATCAGTAAGCATTTCATCGCCATTTAATTCATGTAGAAACTGCTTTTTTCTTTTAGTCATTTATTTACAAAACATGTTACGTTCCTGTTGTTTTGCCTGTAAAATATAAATAAGTTAGAGAAATTATTTTACTGCATTTTCATACAAGCAACAGTGCTTTTTTTCCTTCTAAAAAGTTTTTCAGTTAGTTACGGAGTGCCATATGGTGTATTTGAGTCCAGATTCGCAACTTAACGCCTTACTAGATGTGAAACCTGACGAAGTATATGTTATTGGTGGCCTCGTAGATGAAACGGGAGTTGGATCGTTGTCATATTATAGAGCAGGTGTCTTACCATTATTTGATTTTACAGTTAAATGTTTGGGCATGAATTATTTTGAGTAGCTATGAAGTTTAATTTCTGATAATTCTTGTTCCTTAACCTGCAGTTTCTGGTTCTATAGTTAATGGTTGCTTTATTAGTGTCTCTTTGGTAAATTTTTCCTTGCCAAGTAAATACAACATTACAACTTATCACTTATTCTTTTACTGTAGTAGAAGTGCACTCGAATAAGTCGCTTTTCACAATATTTTGAAATGTATTCTTGTGTTAAGAAGTTGTCTGTTGAAAAGATCCAGCACTGTTTCCGAGATGAATTGACTTTGTATGAGCAGCATTATCGTAATTGAAGGGATAATTATAAAGATATAATTAAGAAAATCTCACTAGATAGTTAAGAGAGTGTAGGGAAATTTAAATTCAAAAAAAAAACTAAGCGAAAGACTTTTGTATGTTGTTTTGCAGAAGAATTAGGTTTGGATGCTCGACGATTACCGATACAAGAATTTCTTCGTCGACGTGATAGTGGAACATTTAACGTGATGCTTACAATTAATCAAGTTGTAGAAATTCTTGTGCGTTACGTATACTCGAAAAGTTGGACTGAGGCACTTTCTGTTGTTCCAAAGCGGTTGGGCTATGAAGTTATAAAACCACCGATTTAGCTTGTTGTTTCCAACTATTGGTTATATTTTACCATCAATTTTAACTAGCACTCTTATAACGATATAAAAGAGCTAAAACACAGACATATTACTGAAATTTTTAAGGGAATTGAAGAAATAGTTGCAGTATTTTGTTTGATAACAAACAGTTTGGGACATTCCAACTGGCTAATTAAATTGTGAGCTTACTAGCTGCTTGGTTAGTCTATAATAAAAGGAAACAAATCTAGAAAGTGCATTGATCTGTTTATCGTTAATTTTCATTTTTGTTCGTGATCTGCTATAATATAATATTAAATTATTTTTCCCATTGTTCGTGTTTTTGTGAAATTAGTCATTAATCCAGCTTTATTAATTCTATTATGGTGTAAGTGGTTCATTATCCATTTAATCAGTTAATTTTTTACTGAAGATTTTTTACTCTGTTTTTTGTTCACGAGAGGAATTTATCCTAAATGAAAATTTCTTTAATGTAGTCTTATGTGTTTAGGAAGAACGTAGTAAAACAATGATGCATAAAATGGATGACAAGGATGATTTTTTTGGCATTCACGACGCCACTGAAACACCCCTTCCGCGTCATATGGAAGCTGCAATAATATTACGGTCAAGGACGGGAAAAAAATATCGTGAAGCTTCGAATAAACGAAGTACTGTTTCAGACCAGAGGTCGGCTTATTTTGGATCAAATTTTGCTCAAAACTTCTTTTCAAATTGATTTAATCCGGATCGAAGTGTCAAATGATCGGAGGTTTAGGTAGCTCGAGTACAACTGTTGATACTTCTTGTACCGACTACATCGATCGCTTTATTTTGGTGATTTTGAGGATATTGGAATTGGTAGACAAAATAGTAAAACTAATGCTGCATTTGATACATCTGGTATCGACTATGTTAACACACTGTATTTCGGTGGTTTGCTAAGCAGTCGGTCTGCACTGGACGAGAGTGAAAGTTATCGTAATTTAGTTAATGTTTAATTGAGGAAACTGACAGGAGTGATCGAAGCTATGTCCAGACGGGGGACCGATAAGCAGTTTTTAGATTAAATGGGGCAGGCATTTTGGACATTAGTGAGACAAAATTTGAAGCAATCTGCAATGAAAGTACAGTCCTAATTAAGTTAATTATATCGTACTTCAGTGCTTCCTTGTTTATATTGCAACTGAAAATAATTTATACTACCGTCTGATCATCGTATTAATTTTTGCAATGGTACTGAGAATATTTTTCAGAGGTTAGATCTTGCAAAGGATTTAATTGCAAGTGCTTCAAAATTGATCTTATAGAAGATTTGATTAGTTTAGAATTGATTGTATGTTGTGCAAGACTTCACTAATTTTCTTGTTTATGAAAGAAATAGCTTTTGATTAAAAAAGTAAATCAGAATGACTATTTCAATTAAGGCCCTGACATCGAAGAAATACGCTTATGTGTGTTTCATCAAAATAGCTGAGAATTGTCTGAATGACTATATCTCCTGAGAATATTTTTAGTAACTTGAAATTCGCCTTAAAATTAATTTGGTATCAGAACCTATAATAGCTTTTCGAAAGTATCAGCTTTTATTAATTTGCATTTTGATATTTTTTTTTGTTCAGGTTAGTTCAGCGACATTCGCTGGATCGATCGTCAAATGACTCTGTGGAAGATTCCAATGAAGGTACTGGATGTGATGGTAATGACAGTGATGTGAATGAGGAGAATATTCGACCACTCGTAAATATTTATTAATAGAACCAGCAAGTTAAACGGTTGATTGCAGTGAGATATTACTAGTGATTTTCGCAGTCCTTATTTGAAAGAAAACTAGTGGTACCTGGTTTTCATCATATTAGCTTCGAAACTATTGAGAAACTGATTTGTGTTGACCAAAATTGAAATTCCAGAGAAATAGTTGACAACTTTAATTTAGTTTTTTGTGGAAAACCAGTTCTTGATTATGTAGCGCCAAATTACACCAAATTAGCCGACGGTTTTTTAATTTTGATTTGTCTTTTTTTTTCATTTGTGAAGAAAGTGTAAGTGAGGGATATCGAGTATGATTTATATAATCTCAGTTGCTTCTGCTAGTGATATCTATAGTTTGCATTCCTACCCAGAAAAACTTCATAGGTTTTGTGTGTATTCTGAGTAATGGAGTCATTGATGTTGCAGGAACTGTTGGATTTAAGAATACACAAAGATATAGGTCTCAAAAAAATATGGGAAGAAATTCAACCGGTATGGAAAATGAATAAGGAAGATTTAATTAATGTAATGGCCAATCGGATTATTTATGAAGACGGTAGGCTTAATATTGTCTATTTATTGCTGCACATAATTATCTATCGAGTTAAAGACATTAACTCTTTTACCCCTTCCAAATATCATGCTGTTTTGCATATTTATTATTTCTGTTTCAAAAAGACATTTTCGACTTGTATCACATGTTTAGAGGAACTTATTGCATTTGATAAGCCGTATCAGATGCATCTAGCAAATGCGCCTAACAATCAAGCTGAATTGTTGCGTATTCTTCCCCAACTTTCTTATCGAATAACACCACATGTAGATTGTTTACGGATCATAAAATCCATTGGAAAATCTGTTACTGGAGTAACTTTGTTTGCAAAGTGAGTTTGCTTTTTTTGTTTTTTATTTTTGGTTTGGGCAAAAATGTTGTTCCTTTTCAGTCTATATAGCACCAAAAAAACTGTTTTCGGATTAAGCACCATTTTATTTTTTTCTATTTAGTTTTAGTTATCCACTTCTTTAATGCTTTCAAAAATAAGAGGAATAAGATGTTTATTAATTTTAAACTTTTAAAAAATTAGGAATAAAAAAGCGTTCCTTTCCAACTGATAAAAATACCGTCAGGGAATTTATTTTTCATGCTAAATCGAGCTGAATTAATTTCGAGAAAAGTTGCTGCTCTGGAAGGTTAATATATTCTTTTCTTTTGTTTACAGAAATCAAAATGCTCAAGAAAAAATAAAAGCCTTGTACGATAATGGATTAATAGAACAGTGTTACCGTGTGATTACAAATATGGCACCTCCACATCACAAAGCTGCTATCAATATTCCGCTTGTCAAGTGTAGGAAGAAAAATAACAATTACATGGTTGATTTTAATCGTTTTTTTTTCACTACTAAAAAAATATAAAACGAAGCATTTACCTATTCAACTAATTGGCGCTTTTATAAATATCGACTCTTCTTATGATAGGTAGAATTGGATGAAGAGAAACTATTTAATATTTGAATGTTTTATGTATTCTTCCGTCTTTGAAGAGTTTTATAAAATGGCCAGGCTTAAAAGTACATTTGCAATACAAAAATTATTTATTGAATTTTATGACTAATTTAGATGTTACCACTGAGTGTAAACAACGACAATAAAGTCACTCCATTCTTGGAAGCAAGTACTTATTATCGTGTTATCAAGCATGACTCCAAAAATCATACCAGCTATATGGAATGTATTGTCAATCGTGGTAATTTTTCCATGTCTAGGCGATTATTGGAATGAAATATAATTTAAATTACGAATATTGAACAACGAAACTAGTTCATGCATGACAGCTTCGTTTCAGGGATGAAACTAAATGTTAAATCGTTGATAATTCAAAAAATCGTGTTAGTTATATGGGTCATTTCAAAATTGTTGTGTTACGCACTATTTTGTTAGGAAATAAGTTTATTTCCTATATGCAATTATTTTCAAGCGTTGTTATATTGATATAAAGAGAGAGGTTTTAGATGTTCCGGAACAAATACGCGCTCATCTTGGTATTGGCATTGCGTGTCCCATTATCGGTGATATCAAATATAATTTTAGTCGTCGAGAAGCAGGAAGAGGGATTCCACCACGTTTATCGGATACTGCGTTACAAGATTTAAATATTGCTGGTAATTCAATTTTTTTTGCGATTTAATATCTGTTTCTATTATACACTTTTTACGATAAAGTTTATGCATTTTAGTGATTTTTCAGAATTTGGGAATTACTTTATAAGCTTTGCGGTGTTTTCGTTATTCACCCACTACACTTAAGAAAAGCTGAGAGCATAGATTCATTCCTATATCTGGTTCACGATTCATATGTTGTTTGAATAAGCTTTTAGGTAAATGGTTGATTAGATTTAAACTGGTAGACTGTAATATATATACCTCATTCTCGTTTCTAAATTTCGTGAATAAGTTATGTTCACTAATTATTTTTTCAGGTAATTCATTCCGTCGACTACCAATGTACATACATTTAAAAGAAGTGATTATTCCATTATCGAAACAAAGCTCGCAAAAAATCCATATCTGTGCTCCGATACCATCTTTTTTTACATATACTTTAAACAAGTTACGGTTGTTAAAAAAATAAAATTTATAAACGATATGTGTTCTATACTTTTATTTGTGACACCTTCTTTTCAAGGATATCCATTCATATTCTGCATGTCTTTTTTGCAATTCAAAGAAATTGGAAAAATCTGAAATTTTTTGACAATAAATTTGAGAAAATGTTAAATCCAGCTGAGTTGTATTTCTGAATTTAGTGAAGATGATGGATCAGTTTTTAGAATTTTGTTATCTTATTGAAACTTATTGGGAAGCAAAATCGATAAGATACTTTATGAAATTAGACTATTTAATAGTTTTTGGCTGTTGCTTTATTCGTAAGGTCGGTAATTTTACCCGCTTTTTGACTGTTGAAAATGCTCTTCACTTGATTCTGTTCTCTAGGTATTTTTACAACTGTAGGCCGGTTTTAGATATGTTCAATGAGGTTTAAAATCGGTGGTACTTTATTACTTAATATACGAATGCCGCAGCAGATCTGCTGTGTTAAATTGAACGATGAATTGCTGGAGAGCAAATCGGTTGTGAGGTGGAAAACGTCGACTTATTTTTTGGCATCGTTACTTTATGCCATTCAGACAGAGTATGTAAAACGAGCCTTATTGGGTTTTCTGAGGAGGAATTGCGGTATTCCAGATGATAGGGTAAACTTCTATTTATTCAATTTAAATGTGAAACATGAGCGGTTAAGATTATTGCACTTCGTTTTCTTCTGCATATCATTTAGTTCTCAATTTTGTTTCTTTTTGAGGTTTTACGGCTGATTTGAGCTGGTTTTTTTCTCAAGATTTTGAATAAACTTTAGGTACTATATCATGATTGATCGCTCATTGACTAGGGTATTATAAGGACCTTTGAACTGTAGAAATTAACTGTAAAAAAGATGAATTGAGGAAATGTAGAAATTAGCCTCACAATTCAGGCTTTATTTGCGAAATAGATTTTTTGTGGTTTGAAATTGTTTTTTTTAAGACTGTATCATTTATGTTTAGAATGTATATTTGGTAATTCACTTCCGCGAACCGTTGATTAGTGAAATTGATTATAAATGGTGAGCATTATTTTCGTTAGTTTTGTCTTTCTTTTTTACAGTGATTTCATGGATAGAGTGGAACTATTAGAAGCCAGTTACTATTATTGATATTATCTGAAAAAAGAAAGAAATGCCCTCAATGCAGAAAAAAATTCATAGTAAGATTAGCACCTAAAAGACATTTAGAAATTTGGTTATAAAAGAAAATAGTTTTTGACACTTCACTATCAACATTTTCAGGAACTATAGGATTTCTGCTATTTATGTTAGAGGTTTGGAGCTGGAGAAATTATTATGGATTTTATCTACTTTTGGTGGTGCTTTGTCAGCTATGGGTGATTATTATAAGCATTTCGTGAGTTAACCGTTTTTTCGAGTTTGCACAACTGTTTTAGTTCTGAAAAATCATCTTTCATCATGGAATATTTTTCATATTCAATTAAAAATGAAGTGTTTAATGTTATAACTTAAAGAATTATTGATTTAGTTCTTGTAGGCTGAAAAAGCAGAGCTTGTTTCCTATAGTCAACTGCAGCTTGCTAATAATATTGGTGATCCAGTTCTGATTTCACGTTGTAAATTATATATCTCAATCAGCTTGATGCAAACGAAAAGATATCGTGCAGCTGCGAAAATTATTCGGTAATTTATTCTTATATATATGGAAGAATTATATAAAGCCTGAACAGTGAAGTAAACGATTAGGCATTTGGAACATCAATAGTGGTCAGTAATGAATGATCATATTGTTCTACTGGTCTTCGTGAATGTGTGAAAAAGATGGTTTTGTTGAACAAAGCGTATTGTTGAAGACATTAATAGGTACCTGTGATTTATAGGCAGTTCAATGAACCATTAAAATAGAACTGAGTCTAGGAGTTTCATAAGGAAGCAGCATGTTGGTGTTACTATTGCCTTAATTACTTTGCACTCATACTAGGGCTGATTTTTCTTCAGTGTATCTCATCTCGGTTGCATCAATGCATATTGAACATCGTTATTTATTATTTTTACATTGGAATTTCGATGGTAATAAGTCTTTGTTTTTATTTCCTCATTGGAAAAGCTTAACTTAAAAAAAATAAAATTCAGCGAAGTGTCTTGGATTTGATGAAACATTTTGTAAAATAGAACGAGATTATTTGCAGCCAACAATATAACGTCGCAAAAGCGTTGAAAAATCAATTTCTATTTCATTGCTGTGAAGGAGTATGGATGAAATTGCGTGGAATGGTAGAAAGCTCTAGACAGATGACCCGAAATACCGGATTACTTTAAATGAGAAATTCAACGAGCATCAGTAAATCAGCATGTGAACAGCCTTCATTCTTAATTCCATGTAATTGATTATTCTGTAATGTTTCTACAAATAAATCTGTTTTATTTGCTTTTTATAAAATTGTACTGAATTATTTAATGCGCTGATCTTATCTGAAATCGTTGTATTTATTTATTCAGCATGAACTTTAGTCTGACTATTTCTTTATTTCCAGATTTTGTTTAGATTTGGGACTTTGTTCATTTTGATGGAAGACCTTATTGCTTTCACAGTTCAGTTTTAAGTAAATGTATGAAATTTATAGGCCTGGTAGAAAGCAATTTTTATCGAAACGAAATAGAAGATATGATAATACTATATATATATTTTTTGAAAAATCAAAGTTGAGGTATTTCATGATTTAGTTATGAGTGAATTTTTGCTCATCATTATTCCCTCACCATTCATAATATTTAAAATTCAATAAAACTGTAGCTTTTATTGAGAGTTTCAATTACAGAGAAAACAATACATGCCTTATTTATCGTATGTCTTATTTATCGTACATTGAAAACGCAGTGCTCCGTATTTTCTTATGCTTAGTCCTTCTTATGGTTCTCTTAGTTCAAAGAATTTCTAGAGCTATGATATAAATTTCAAAGAACTTTTTTCAAAGCAATAACTAACAGTTGGCAGGTTCTAGTTCTTGACTTGATTTCATCATTAGGGATATAAACAGTAAAATAATATAATATAAATGTAATATAAATGTAGATGTAGCAGTAAAAATACAACATAATATAAATGTAGCAGTAAAAATACAACATGTCGTATGATGATACTTTGAAAATTCAAAACATGAACTTTGTTATATTATGAATTGAAGTTAAAAGAGTCTGAAGAAAAAAAATATGCCGCATCCTTTTGATGATGAAGACGTTAAATTGATGTGATTCTCACTGAATTTATTGAAACTTTTTTAAATATGATAATGTTTTATGTGGTCAATCACCCGACAAGTCATTTGCAGAAAAAACCCAAATAATTTTTAGATTACCTAGTGAAATGAGGACGGAACCAATTAAACCCATTTAATAAATAGATAAGATACCATTAAGCTAACCGATAAGTTACTAGTGCACTTCAGGGTTTCCATTGGACTTGCTTGTGTGGAAAAATGAAAGCGAAAAGATATTTGGTTAAGGGAAAAAAATGAAATTGGAAATATTAAAGTTATAAATGAAAACAATATCATGAAGAAGAAGGTACATCGAGTGATGGTTTGCATAAGTGAGGCAGATTTTTCAAAAGAATTGAGTTTCGGAAGTCACCAGATAAATTCTGCAAGATTTATTCCAACAGATGGGTCCACGATTATTTTCACTTCCTTCCCCTAATAGTTTTGTATTTAGTACTGCAAAAAAAAATCCACTTACAAATGTTGCATTTTTCATTTGTCATTAAGATATGTTGGATTATTCATTAGGATTTATTTCTTTCAGGACATTTATCAAATATCATACTATTATGTAAATTGTATACACTTCTATATGAATGGAAGGTTAGATAGATTTCTGGATTAAAATTTACATTTACATTAATATCCTTCTATTGGTAGTATATAATAGAACTAAATAGAGAGTAAGATTCAACGGGTCTTTTGATGATTTTTTTATCATCTTCAAGCAGAATGATTGAATTTTGCAAAAATACATCCATGAAACTTATTTTTATTCTTAGGATTTCATCCTGTGGCCATTTAACCAGCCGACGTATGAATAGGTAAAGATTCCAAGTCGAGAAGTGTAGTACTGATTGCTTCTTAATATAATAATGAGAAATTTTGGAAACTTTATCAACTGCAACTGTCAATTTTTTAAAATTGAAAACTTTGTCAACTTCAACTGCCACTATGATGACGTATCCCATAGTTAAATTAGCGTATTTGAGGATAGACCGGCAGATTTAAACAGTGTATATCGTGAGGTCATATTTCAGTAATATGGCGAATGTCACGCCAAAACTATATTTGCAAATTTTTAACAGCAGACAAACATTATCTGAAATTTTTATAAAAAATAAACTGTGCGGATGAACAAATGGGAATACAGAAAGTGACTGAAAGATTTGGAAGATGTGAGGAAGATGAGACAGATCGAAGAAGAAAAGGTGATAAAGATTCACACGTAAGTATTCTTACTAATTATTGCTTCATGGCACGATCAAGCAATGTTTGAGTTCCCACTTTGTTATAACTCTAGTTTTCCGTGAGTCAATTAGCGATGACCTCTCACAAATTAAAATTAATGCTCTTTTAATTTTGCTACTTATTTTTGAGAGAAACAAATAAGGAATTACTTATCTAATACGTATGGTAAGGATTATTTTATTGATAAGGTGAACGAATCAATAGCTTCAGGGTAGTCCTGGATTAAAAGATAATTTCGGTGCCAAACAAAACAGGCAAATATGGTTTTCCAAGTTTTCCAAGTGGAAGGATTGCTAGGATTTGTTGGTCATGATGATATTTCTGGATGAAAGAGTAACTGAGACCCATGAATTTAGGGAAAATTGGGTGAGAATATCTGATACTTATATTTTTGTGCAAATAAAATAATATAAAATTGTTTATTTTTAATTACAAAAATACATGGGAGATGAAGGAAAAGTTTGAGCCACATATAATGATTTCGAGTGGTACTTATTTCAGATACTTCGCTTTAAAATAAAATAAAAAAATGGTCTGTTACGATAACAAGTTTTGGATTCAAATAAATTTAAAGATTGCTTGGATTCAGGTGAGAAAGGAAAACCAAAATTGAATAGTGTACTAAGACAATAGGGTAGATTATCGAGATTATAAGGTATAACAATGTAATTTTCAAACAGTGGAGACAACAGTGGAAGTGGAAAGAACTTTTTTTACATTAGTATCGAAGGTGAGAAACTCTAACTGAAAGTGACAGAGACAATCAGGTTCAAAGGAATTATATTGAAATAAACTTATGGTAGAGTTTTGTTGTTAATTTTAATTATTTTACATATAGGGAAAAATGTAGGTTGAATAAGTAGGGATTAATTAAGCGAAAAATTTTTATGAGTAATGTGACGAAGTGAAGAAAAATAAATAAATATATCTTCGAGTGTTTGTTAACGATTGATTAAATGATTAATACATATCATCAAATCGATTTGGAATTCCATTTGGAAATTTTCTCTTTTTTTGAAAGTTTTTTTTTTCGAGAATTTTTTCTATAACTTTTTGAAAATTGAAATTATAAAAACTTTAGGGATAAGATGAATAATGTTAGGAAAATATTTAAAGAATAGAAACTAATAAATCAATCTTTCAAACAGGTGTTTGCTTACTGTCTCTGTTCTTATACATTTTATTTTTTCTCATTTATCCAAGCAGTGAAGGATTTCGTATTTCTAATAGACTTTGTAGTATTTCTTTTTTCAAAGTTTGCTCCAATACTTTTTGTCAGGTTTCTCACACACACTTGTTTTCCATTCAAATGTGTAATAATGAAGACGTGGAAATTAATAATAGAAGTTTCTACCTTTAAAGATACAGTATTTACTTTATGATTTAAGTAATGATTTGTAGGGATGTGAAATTAGAAGTAGAAATTTCAGTTATCAGAAGGATTTCTACAAAAAATCTATCATCAATTTATAAGATGGAATTTGAATGTTAGGAGAGAAAATCAATTAATTAAGCGCTTTTCGAAAATTACGCAAGTATCATACAATGTTTTACCAGCTTAGTGCAAAAATTTCTTACCCATATTATAAAGAGAGATATTTTTGAAGTCTTTTGAAAGATGGAATGTATAACAAATTGAAATGAAAAGCCAATAGATCGGTGATATAGGCAAGTGCATATTAAGTAAAGCGTATTCGATAACTTAATTTATGTACAGATAGAATATTTCATAACGTTAATGCTTATTGTCAATATAAACACAAGTCAAATATTATTTTGGTATTTAAGAAGAAATGAATTCGAAAATATTCTTTGTAATTTATGGAGTCGTGTATTTGGCGCAAGAAGTGACAATGGAGTTAGATACGTCCATGGAATACAATAATATAGTTAGACAGGTCAACATGCAAAATGATATCATCAATAATCTACAAAGAGTATGTAGTTTTAGTGATTATTATTATTATTTATTATTATTACTTATTATTATTTATTATTTTATTAATAATAGCAGTAATAACAAGAATGATGGCATTCGTAATGATAATAGTAGTGATAGTAGAGACTTTCGAGAGAGAGCAAAATATTTTTGCTAGAGGTTGGAAAATATTGCAAATACATTAGACCAGATAAAATATCATTCTTCGGAAAAATGGATACTATGAATTAATCTTTATCTTATGGTTATTTGCCTTTTATTCTTAATTTTTACAAACTATTAAAATGAAATTTTTTGCAGCGTTTGGATAAATTGTTGGAAGAGCAAAATATGAAGGATGAAATAGTATTTCGCAATAAAAATCAAGGTAGAGATAGAAGTATAGATATTGATATATCATAGCCGAAATTTTGATAACTTTGAAATGCATTATCATGTAGTTTAGTGAAAAATAAATGATTGATAGTTTTTGAGTGAATAATACAAGCCAAGTGATTCAGAACAATATTTACAACATATACATTTTTTTAAAAGGAAAAGCCAATTGCAAATGCAAACCGGGACCAAGAGGAGTGCCAGGACCTGTTGGGCCACAAGGTGAACCTGGACCACAAGGACCACCAGGAGCATCAGGTACTAGAAAGAATTTTCTTTCAACGTAAACAACTCCTGTGTACTCTTTGGTGCTTTCTCATATCTCGTGTGCATATCACAGTGTTTCGTAGTTTCCATCTTATTGCAATACGGCAGCTCAAACTTATCAAATATATATATTCTTGTATGCAAATTTTGAGCAATAACCGGTTTATAGCGACATTGGGCGATGATGACACATGCTTCGTAATAGTGGGAAAATGTCCAGCAGGACTCGCATCGAATACTGATTACGAAAAAATGTTACAACCGCTATCAATGATGCCGCTTCATGTGTGCTGCAAAAGCGTGATATGATCTGATTTGTCTTGTCGTGCAATAAGAATACGTGTCGAGATGAACTATTTAATTTGGAAATTAGTAAATATGATTAAAAATTTAGAAGTTTCATATTTATAATTGTCATTAAGGCTACAAGTCAATTGTTTCAATCTCGTAAATGACTTCTCTCACTTTGTCTTTTCTTACGAACACAAATGGTAACTGGAATATGAGAGGCCAATTAGAACCTGATTGTTCCATTGATTCAAGTTAACTCATAAATGTTGTCATTGAATGGTAATTATCGAATGGATTAGGCGGAACTATTAACTGTTTGAAATTTGATGTTTTAGTTTGGTTCTTTGCGCTAAATTATTAGAAGATACAGAGCTTAGTTTTCTGTATCTTCTAATGGGAGTAGACAACGCTCTTTATCTTCAACTTTAATTTCTACCACCAACAAATTATTGAATCAGTAAGACAGAGTAGGTTTAAGGGAAGTAGAGGACAAGAAGCCAGAGATATTTGCACGAATCAAATGCATAAAAAATTTCCATAACAACAATTTTCTTTTCTCTCAAATGGATTTTCTAGGCTGTCTTTCCACTGACCCAAATTTCTATTGCGCAACTTGCAGAAGCCAAGTAATCCTACAGGCGATCCATGTCCTCTCAAGACATTCCCATAACAAATCAGCTTTTAGTCTTACTCACACAGCCGCTGTGTATCGATACATCTCTGCGATTTATGTGCATGTCTGCGCATATCTTCGCATCTATCTGTCCGCATGTATGCATTATGATGTCGTTAGTTGTTCAATAAGTAGTGCATTTCATTTTGTGCACTATAGCTGATTGGTTGGAAGTGGCGCAGGGTTCCACCTTCCTCAGGCTTTAAATTGGCGCAAAAAAAAAGCCTGAGCTGGCATATTGATGTGAATTCGGAGATTCGCTGATTCGTTGTCATTAGTGTTGCTGTATTGTCCTGAATTAGTATATCGCAGGAAGAGGAGAGGGCGGGGAAGAATCCACTCGTATCACCAAGGCCAAAATGTCACTCACCTATGTTATCACCCAGTGATGACCGATTCTTCTTCCTTCATGGGATCTGTATAAAAGAAAGTAATTTATTTTATAGCGAGATTTCAGTCGAGGACAATAGCATATATGACGTTCTGGGATATTTCACATGAGATACAGAATAGTAAAATTGGAGAAAAAATATAGAAATGGTGACCATTGTCTTATGAATTTTTTTTGTGAGCTTTTTATGAATTACATGTTTTGTATCTGTTTTTCAGGCCAATCATCCTTTTTCAGGCTTTGTTTTTGAAAGGATAGGTGAAAAGAGAAGTAAGAAGGCTTCCATGGGGCTAACTTGAAATGCATTCCGATGATTTGCATGAGAAGTTGCAGAATATCGAATGTGAGGAAGACTTGCCGAATGCAGTTATCGTTACCAATGTACCAGTTGAGGTTTCTCTTTTTTTTCGTTATCCAAAAGTTTGATGCTTGAAAGTATTCTCACTTCTTGAATCTTTTTTCTATTAGAATAATTCATTACAACATTGGTGGACATATTCGAGAGATCATCGGGAAAATGGATAATGGACTAACAAAATGTTAGCTAAGGCAAGTTTCTAGAATTAATTACACAATAATGAGGACTATTTAAGCTGGAAGTTTAGCAGTTTCTATCGTCTGATTGTGTTTGTTTGATGTTCTTGCCTTTATATGAGAAATGCTGCGCATTTTAGTGACGAGATGTCCCGCTATTTTTGTGAATTAGGACAACTTCTCATATACACATCAATTGTCTGCTGTTTCATTTTTTTCTTCATGGAAGTCAACAAAATATTTTTTTTAGTGGTGTTTCTGCTGATTTCCTTTCTCTCTCATCATGGTAATTCACTTTTCCAGGTATTTTCGGTCGACCAACAGAAGGCTAATTTCTCGGACTTGTTCACTCAAATCGAATCCGGTTGTCACTTCAATTTTCTGCGAAGTTTTCGACGAGTTCGAATTACTTTCGAAAAACCAGAAAGTGCGACTGCTGCAAAACTACTCACGCAACATTTATCGTTCAACGGAACTATTTTAAAATCGTTTTTCGCTCAGGTACTAATTTCATTTGATGAATTCATAAACCATTGGATGATGCATTTCATAGGATAAATTTCATAGGACAACACGGTGGTTTACTAAAATGATGTTAGTATCGAAATCTTGTGGTTAATTATACTACTGACTCTTTGTCTTCTTGGTCCTAACTTACTACGGCATGGAAATGCCTTTTTAACCCACCTTAAATATGGAAAATATGAGTGATACTACATGACCATTGCTGCTTCTATATTTCGATGAGACAAATGTTCAGATAGCTTTTGTTGAAGATTTAATTGCTTTTTTCAGACTCTGTAATGAGGCATTTAATATGTTTTATATTACAGCCTGCGTAACCAAGGTTCCATATTAGTTACACTAGTTTAGCAAATGTTTTGATACACTCCGTGAATTTATTTGAAAATCTTTGCTGTCTTCCTCACTGTTTCAGTTTTGTAGAGAATTCGATTGCGGGATGCATCTGATGACGGGTTATTAAAATTACCACCGCTGGAGAAACAATTCTTAATCTCACCACCAGCTTCACCACCAGTTGGTTGGGAACAAAGTCACGAAATGGCCCCGGTTGTATGCAATTTTGACTTAATGGCAAAACTTGCTGCACTTACTGTCAATGATACCTTCGAGGCTTGTTTTTTCCTTTCCTTGTTGGTTTTATTTTAACAGATTCATTTTCAATTATCAACTGGTTGGCAACTGAAGTATTTGGTGTTGTGGTACCATGTAAACGTGCAGGAATTAATAATATATTTTTAGGTATATGAAGGTGACGAAGATAAACCAAAAATTGTAATACATCCAGCAAACGAGGAAGGGAATGTTATGCCCGCCCAGTCACTGATGCCTAAGACCCCACGACCACCTAACACACCTCGATCTGTACGGGAAAAACATACCTGAATCGATTCCACTGTTGCCCTGCAATGTTATTCTCAATATATTTATTGTAAATTTACTGTTTACATTTATTATATGATAATAGACTAACGATAAATGCAAATATTTAATCATTATATATTATTATTAATTTGCGGATGCTTCTAAAATGTTTTCACTTTCGCATTCTTTGTTGGAAAGAACATCTAAGGTTTAATACTTTTAGTATGTGTTTAATGGATGCTGAATTCATAAAATTCTTGTTTCCAAAATTATTGAAAGGAACCCTGTTTCAAAACCATCCAGAAATTAGCTCGGTCCTGAGAAACATTCAAAACTATCTGATCGTCAACAGTAATGTAGCTCTATGCGCTAAACAGAACTTTCAACCCATGCTTTTCGCATTTTAAGAGTGAAATTACTGGATTTAATTTTCCTATTGATAATTTGGACATACTGGCTTGATCGAATTTCCTGAGCAGGGCTTCAATCTCCCATCCATTATTCATTCTTGTAAGGCGCGCAAATATATTTGAGAAGTTTTTTTGCGCAAGGAAACACACAAACCAATTTATAATGAAAGTAGCGGTTGCATACAAATGCGATCGATATTGAAGCACTCCTTACCTTCTAAGTAGCACCTAAGATATTTTGGTTGTTCCGGCAGATTTTATCTTATCCATTGAATTACTGATGATGCTATCCAGTGTTCTGATTAAGTTACTGCCGAAATAATAATAGCAGAAATAGGTTGAAGAACAACAAAAATTTACCTTGTCTACTAGAGTTTTTTTAGTTTGTACGGGAAATCAGCAATATTTTTTGCATTTATTACAGAGCCGTGACGTTGCTGGCATTACTGAAGGATAGAAAAACGTGACATTTTTTTACTATACTTTTGCACGCAGTATAAAAATTAAATAGAGAGATGAGGAATGTTTATGTATCATAAATAAAACACTTCCAATACGAATAAAAAATTCAGATGGAATCGATAGAACGAAACTTGAAGTGTTTTCTATCATGAACGTAAACGTTGAATGAAATTTTTAACAATTAATTCCCAGCTTGAACGATTCTTACTATAAAGATTAAGATAAATAGCTATTAATATCAATAGGCCACCCCATAAGTACTGGCTAACAAACGGTTTTGAAAAGAACAAAAATGATAGGATGATCGTAACTGCTTTCCGAATAGTCGTTACGGTAACCGCAGTAAGCGCTCCTTGGGTACGTACTAGGCTCAGTACTGCATTAAGACCAAGGTAACCAGATATGGAAAATATTATGCTGTAACCATATGTCTGCAATGGATGCTGAAAAATTCAATATTAACACTTGGTAATTAAGAAGTCTTTCAAAATGTAATAAAAAGAAAGACAAAAAAAATAGAAAATACACGAGCGATCATTACATCTGTCCGATTTTTTAAAATAAAATTTAGCCTTATATCAATTTCACTTCAAAAAATATATTGGTCTAAATTTTCATCCGTACATACATGTTCATCTCATCCAAATTGCCACACATGTACGTCAAGAATTGCCAATAATAATTTATTTAACTATATACTATCATTTCATAATACAATACGTACGTCACATGTTGTAACAGATGCACCAATTACCGGACGAACTGATTTTTTATTATCAGCATTTCCAAAAATCAAGTTAGGGCTTATTTTTCAATTAAGTCTTATTTTGAGAAAGTACGGTATCAGTATCAATCTATTTACACTATCACACGAAATACTATGCAAGCTTCTAACTTTTTAAATTTTTTTCTTGGAAACCAATCGATAAGTACATTCCTCAGCATTAACATATTATTTTATTCATTCAAAATCCTGCAATATTTTTTGTAATGATGTACTAATTGCTATCTTTTGTCCAATTTTCACGCTCCATGCATAACGCCTTCATTTGAAGTTTGGAATAAGATGAAACATGCAGAAATAAGTAACCTTAGAGAAAAAGTAGAATCCGTCCAAAAAATTGCCGTAAATCATTAATCCTAGCAATATATATATAAATCCAATGGAATATGAATACAGAATCTAAAAAGTCAGCCTTGCTCTTTTAAAATTCTTTTTCGGAGAAATCATCTTTAATAAAAATTAAACTTTATATTTTGGAAGATATCTTAGTCAATATGGATCACTACAGATTCTTTATATCGTCTTCGCGATTCAAATTTTCGGAATTTTAATTTCTGCAACTCCTGTGCAGGAATTACAATTCATTTTCTTTACATATACATGTGCTAAGTTAAACACACCTAATTTGTGGGCAATACTAAATTGTCAACAAAGATAAAGACTAACAATTTCATTTATGGTAGCTTTATAAGTGTGCAGTGATTTCTCCTGAATGTTGCCAATTACAGCATCAAAAAGTAAAGCAATTGAAATCATCGCATATCCAAAAGAATTAAACATTGGAGATATCATGGTATCACCTAAGATAAAAATAATAAGACCGAAACTCATCATACATGCTGCTGCAAAATCGATGCATGAATACTGCTTCCCTGAAATCTATATATATAATATATATATATATATATTTGAGATTATCAAATTTCGCTGTTCTATAAGTTATGTTACATTAACATTTTCATACATGTTACCTAACAAAATCAGATCAACTAGAAATTTCAATTCAAAAGCTTTTACCCTGAATAATAATTCCACCGATTAAAACAGGTACCAATTTGCAACATTTGAAAATTACTTGGGTCGGATAGTTCAAGTAACCCACAGCGACATTCGAAAAACCTATCGTACCCACCGTAAGTGTTGCTATTTGTAAATGAATGTATACTGGAATTCTTCTATAACAGTGATATTCTAATTAACAATAATCACTTTTATGTTTTTTTTTTTTTAATATTTACATCGTAATACAACTTATTATGTTAGATAGTTATTTTCCCTGGAGATAATGTAACGTAAAAATATCAGAGGTTATTCAATGTTTAATAAAAAGGTTACATATAACTTCAAATGGACAAAAAGAAAAAAGAACTTAAACTTCGAAGCAGTACATCATTTTCAACATGTGTTAATTTTGAAAAATAAGCCTTTTACTAGACTGGAAATTCACTCCATCAATTAGTTCCAGTCATTTATTTTTATGTCCGGTAAAAATGAAAACAAAAGAATTAGTCGAAATAAATGATCATCATTTCAACTAAGACTGGTAGGTGACTATATTTTCCTCTGATTCCACTATATAAAACTTAAAGACTACCAAAAAATTTTTGAAATGAACTGGGACAATTTTTCAAGAAATTTTTGAAATGAACTGAGATAATTTTGATAACAAAAACATTAATATTAGCCAGTTATGTCTTGCATATCAAAAAGTATTTTGTGCAACATAAAACAATCACAAATAACGTCTTAGTTGGGAAGTTATTACGTAGGATGAAGACAATCATTGGAATAACTTCTCTACAAGATGGCCGGTACAATCCCTTCAAATTTGGGTAATTGAACCGGTCACCGGTAGTATTCATGATATCGAGAATTTGCCCACTAACACGATGTTCATACTGTTCACAATCCATTCAAAACTGCGCTTTTTTGAAAAATTCCGATATTCTTCACACACATCGGTTTTGAACCAACATCACGGGACTAGTCCACAGCGTCTTGTATTTCACAATCAGATATCGGTTTCTCACTACCATGTCTATCTGCAACTAAGCCTCCACCTTGTCAACCCATTTTCGTTAACAGCTACGCGCCTTTGTTCGTGGAATTTAGTTGTGATGGAGATCCAAATTGCAGAATGAATTTTAAATTGCTAATTTGTTTCGGATTTCTAAATGACGGCTGTGTATCAGAAGAAGCACTTCCGAACGCTCCGTCGTTTTAACGAATTTGATCAAGATCTGCTACGATGATGCGTTGAAATTGAACGTGACAAGAATCAAAGCCTAGATCGAGAACTAAAACTCCCGCTTGGCTTGAATGACTATTTTTTGATGATCTCCTTTTTGATCTGTCACTTAAATGAAAGCTCGATTGACTGGGAGATGAATCAGATGAATCGATGATGGCTCCTTGATAAAGAACATCTATAATTCTGTTTTTCATCTTTTTCCCTTATCATTTTCCTCAATATAGACATTTTCAATTGTCTTCCAATGTTTTTCCTTCTGTTTTCAACTGTTCCTCCACTTTTTTCTTTATTTCATTTTCTTCTCATAATATTCGAATAAACCGTGGCCATCTGGATCTCCTTGATTCTTCAAACTTTGAGACAATAACTCATTCTTTTCTATTTTCGATTATTCATTTCTGACCACCAAAAATGCTGTACTGATACTGTTAACTGATCCATTTCAAAGAAAAATTGTAATAAAATTTTCAAATAACTTTGACTATTACTCCGTTCATTCTCTTTTTCTCTCCTGCTTTTTGTCTCAGTTCTCTCTTTTTTTATTTGAAAAAAATGCTTAAATATCAAAAAAATGGATTTCCTAAGCATAATCCCCTTTAGATTTATATATAATAAGTTCACCAGAAATGATCACCAAAAAGGATACAAATGTGGGAAATATCATAGCTTACCGTCGACTTATCATAGTGCAATAAAAACTTTCCATTAACGCCGTTATGGAATAAATCAAAAATTGGATCAATGTTAAATGCCATCCATATGATTCCATACCATCCACTTTAAATATTAATTCCTGAAAAAACGATAAATTATGAATAACTGAAAGATTTTTTCGTTAGGTCAGGAATACAACTTTCAGGAGGAATTTAGATTCAAGAATAAAGAAATATTAAGAGTAAGATTTGAATGAGAAACCTGAATGAAACCATAAGTTATATAAAAAACGAATACTGCACAACAGAGTACAATAAATTGCAATCTTCTAGATCTGAAATAAACACACAGATACTTTTTTCTACTCATAGAATAACAGGAAAATAAAAAAATAGAAAGATGAGTTATTCTTTTCTTTCATTTAAATTGGCAACCTGAATGTGATGTTAATTCCTGACAGTCTAACTTCTATATCCTGCACCGCTGATTCTTGCTGAGGAATATCTTTGATATTGAAAGGTAGCAATTGTCGTGTTGTTACAGAAAACATCGAGGAATGTATCCGAAAAAGCTTACTCGCTATAATTTAGCATGAAAAAACTGTAGTGCAAAATTAAAATTTAGGAATGAAAATTCCTAGAAGGAAATAACATTTAAATACAAGTTTTATAAAAATTTTATAAATTATGAGTTATTCTTCTATCTCGTATTCTCTTCTTGTATTCCTCCGTCTTTTGCTATCATTCTTCTACGAGTATTCCATAAATCAATTCAATTAATTTATCGGACACCGTTTCAATTCGAAATGATTCCGATAGATGCCATACTTAAAGTTTTTATCACATTTTACAAAATGAAAAGGGATAGATGCGGAAAGCGTAATATGCTAAGTTTTACTGAAGTTTGGTGGAAATAGGCATGCCTTTTATTAAGACCAAATTTTTCTTTAAATTCGAAATTCAACATCATTAATCACAGCAAAAGTCAAAACCGGTTTTGTTAACCACTGGGAAGATTAGGATGATTACAAGAAAAATTCTGGACTATTTACTTATCATTGGTACAAAATGAGAAAATATCTAAATATAATCAAGATAAGTTATAACAAAGACCAAGGATAATAGTCGCATTAAAGTATTACTTTACAAAAGATAAAAAGGATCAAAACATATCCAATATGTGAATCTTCCTTTAACAAATTTAACAAATTTAAAATGAGTACAAAAAAAGGCTAAAAGAACAAGCGATTGTCTTTCCATTTAACAGAAGAGCGCAGGCAACAATGTTCTCAACTAAAAATTCTACCTTTGTTTTCAAATGCTCTATTTGTTTCTGTTCTCATTCACAACGATATACGAATCTGTCATTTTAGTAAATTCAACAGACCGTGGGAAAAACTGCTCTATTGTGCAAAAATTCATACACTATTAATTGTAAGTATCCATTTATACACTTACATCATTCATAATAAAATGATAAAAAACAAATAATAATGAGCACCGGCTTAGCAACATCATTCTTTCATCACTCTATCTTTGGTCCGTAAATTGAGTACCACAGTAGTTACTGAAGGCAACTGAAGTAATACTTTAATAAGTAGATTTTTCTGGAAGAGATGGCAAAGAAGTGATACTTCTAACACTTGCCATGTTGTAAGCAGAAAGTTAATATATTGAAAATATATCAGTTGTGGTTAGATATCACGATTAATATAACGATTACAATGATTAATAACAGAATAGCAATGGCAATAATTACAATTATAGCAGTGATAGTTGTACTACAGTATGTAAGTGCTCATATTTTCAAAAGCGGATTATGAAAGATAAGCTTGTCGCAACTATTCAGTTCTCGACGAAAGCTAAGCTGGTAGGAACGGTTTACAATTTTGCTCAACTAACTAGTACACGTATACTGGCTTACGATGCTAAAGAGTGAATTTACGATATGCATACTTTTGATGAAATCGTCTACTTGGAAGTACAAGTACAATTATCAATCTTAATTTGTTTCTTCCATTGTATGATTATATTGATTATAAAATTCCATTATATTGATTATGAAATTATCTCTTTATCACTTATCGGATGTTGGTAATTTTCATAAAAAGCCGACTTCATCAAATTTTTTGACTTCAGTTGCTTTCTGTATGCAAAGCAGCACTTCATAAAATGAGAGTAAATAATATTATTTTACAACATTTTCCTGTTTTTAAGTCAAAACAGCAGGAAAATGTTGTTTTAAAAAAATAAAGCAAAAGTGAAGATCTTTTGCAAATCCAAATGAATAATGTCCGATCAGAGAAGTTGCCGAGTTGTACTATACGCACAGCTAGCTTTAATCATTTGTTCGGAGATTCCGCCATGCCATATACCACCAATAATTTTGCAATGCTGTCTTTGTACTGCCAGAAATGACAGCTGTCGCAAAGTTGCTGGTTCAAGGGGAATGAAAGCTATGCCGGTGGAACATATGAATGCGAATTGTGTTCTCGAACAAGCCTATAGAAATTTTGTTTTCATTAATTCTAACCATTACAGGATAAATTTGATCAATTTGCAAAGATCTGAACTTGAAGACAGGATCATGCAAGCCTATATCCCAATATTAATTGTTGTGCGTCTGCATCAAATACAGTTATATTCATATTTCAGTGGAGTATGATGCTCATTATAAGTCTGTGCAGTCATTTCCTTGTACCAACAACGATATGTAGAGTATTCATTTAGCAAAAAAGCTAAAGTATTAGATTACAAACAGCGATACCCCATAGAATCGTAACTGAATGTGCATCGGAAGACGATATTTACCAGCTGGTATTACACGATAAACTTTTTGTTCATCGTCAAATATGATATGATAGAAAGCATGATACGCATTACGGAAAATCTGAAAAATGATGAAAAAATTTTTTCCTAAAAAAATTCAAACGATAATAAGTGAAAGTATAAAAGACGCGAAGTAAAGTGAAGGATTTTTTACCCATCACTTTCAGATATAAAATATATGACACCTCACATTGCTAAATGGTGCTTAACATTGCATTGCTAACTTTCCCTTTCAACTTTGCACATCGCCTATTCCGTGTTTCACTGGCGTAAACTCCGATCCAAATTTCCTAGCATATCATAAATTACTCACAAAATATAAAACTAAAATAACCCAGAATAAAAGAAATAACAAAAGGCACCTTTGCAATGCAGATACCTTCACTGACGTAAAAGGTAAGCGGTGATTCGACAGCTCCCATTCGGTGAACTACTCGTCCGTATGTTTCACTGATACCCCTAACTCGCAGCACATTCAACTGTACGGGACATTTTTTTGATTAAAAAGTTTAACAAAGGAATTCATTTCGATGGGTAGTTTAAATAATTAGTGATAGTTCCTAGAATAATAAATTACAAGTGCTATTCAGAATCTATACAAATCAATATTCGGTATCAGACTACACGTAAGTTTTGCAATTTATTATATTTTTCTTTAAATGTATGTAAAACCAAAAAAAAACTAACATCAGTAGGCGTATCTAATGATGGTGGATAAGCGCTCCAGCAATTATTTTCTCCATCATAAACAACGATATTGTGATTATCTTGCAGTTTAAATACTCTCCTTTTATCACCATCTAAAACAATCGGGAAACGGCTACACCTATCCTCATTTTCATCCGCAGCAATTGTTTCACTTATGATTACAAATGTCATACTGTCCTGAAACAGAAAACCTTCAAAAGTAACATTTTCTAATAAAGTTAAAATCTTTGAAATTCAAAAAACCTCAAGAAGTGCTATTTTCCAAAAAGGAATTGGTCCCATCACAACGCTTCTCTCATACATATAAAGCTGATGTTTTCCACAGCCAAGTACAATATTTTCTAAAAAAACTTTATTCTCAAATTCGTCTCCAGATACTTCATCCAAGTTAAACATATCACATGCACCGCTATTCATGTATATTCGTAACATCGATATTCGCGGTACATCACAGTCCTGCAAATAACCATCACCTGAAATCACATATGACAAACTCTATTCTTTTCTTCCAGTCACTAAGTGCATATATGAATTAAACTATTAAATTACTAAGACAACTACTGTGGTGTATATGACAGTCATGTTTAAAAACCGACCATTAACTTATTTTAAAACAATACATAATCTTTTTAGAATCTTTGCAATTCTTGTTGACATAATATATTTTGCACTTCTTAAGTTCATTTATTCAATTCTAATTACTTCTCAGTCGATTAACTAAAACGGATTCGAATCTTTCGAGAACGAACTTTTCTCGATATTCAATCTCTCTTCACAGCTGAGAGATTGAGTATCGAGGTAAGTTCCAAAGACTTACGAATAGTGCGACAACAAGAGCGTAGATGTATGGCTCATCGGGTGATACGGTGTAAAAAGAGTAGAAAAGCTGAATAAGCGGAAAATCAAATAACTTTGACCAAGAATTAGGTATAAACGAATTTATGGACCATATCTGGATGCGATCAGTACAACATGGCGAAATGTACAGTTGATGGCCCCAGAAACCGATTTTCATGAGCCGGTAATTGCGTAACTCAGGAACGATCTCGAAAACGCGCATTTTTATAACTGTAAACCCTGCAGTATCGATTAAAAATACCATCAGAGCTGATTCAGTTAAAATGGGACATTGGCTTTAAACAAAGTTTAAAAATTCATCAGAATATCATTAAATCTCCGTTACTTATGCAGGATATGGAAATAAATGAAAAGAACGCATACACGACGAAAACGGTACGAAGGATGATTGTCGAGCAAGTAAAAGCAATTAAAAAAAAGAAACTGTAATAAGTGATAAGAGGGATAATCCTCTTTTAAAATCTGCCAAGTTCTTTTCATCCAATCAGAACAGCTGTGCAAATGTTGAAGCAGTGAGAAAAAGAAATAAGAAACCTGATGGTGTAGAAGATCACGTCTTGTAGTCGAAATGCAAAGACGAAGTCTGATGAACAAACCAACAATTTTCCAGCTTATTTACCATTTTGCTATATCCACAAGAACAACATGAGACAGTCTAATCTAAACAAACTATCCAATCAGATAAATGTCGTTCCAACCGATCGATTAATATCTTATTATTTCACTATATAACCAATTATTAATAGTAAATTATAGTGCTAAAGAAAATAGTTGTGCATTATTTTGAAGTGTAATGGACTAGGCGGAGTCAGTTCAATGCATAGTTTCACGCCTTGCAATTAAAATTGAAGTTTGAATAGTTAGTGCTTATCACAATCCTGCATGTATGCAAAGTTATCAAATCCTTTGCATCGTTTAGTGCCGCCGTTCATTTGACCTTTAGTGCTGTCTTATTTGAATGAAACTATACATTGAACTATCAACTGAACAGGAACTGATAGATAGAGCAACGGATCGCTATGCTGAAACTCCTGGATGTCGGATGGGTATCACAGGCCTTCAGGAATGCCTAACAAATTGAAGCTAAGAAACACTTACTACGGAATTGCATTAATTAAAAGTTATCCCTCTATTCCCTTTCGCTTCTTCTTCACTTTCATTTCTTTTGTATTTATACGTTTCATATACTACGCATTGAAGCACTTAATTATGCACTATTCAAGGTTAACTATATTACTTATGCAAGAAGAACGCAAAGAAGAGATGTACATTTACATATATAGTTAGGCCTACTGCATCTTCATGGATGTGGAGTACTACCACAACAATACCGCTGCTACCAAGTCTTTGATTAAATCCTTGTCAATCTGTCTTTTCATTTCGCACCTGAATAGCGAAATTTTTCAACTGCCACGGTTTATCACGAAACTTGGCAAAAAGATGTATCGTAAGCCTCATTTAGAATTTCATAGTTAAGATTCAATTATTCAAGTCAAATAAAAGCTGATATTTTGGACAACCGAAAGAATCTCAAAGTATAACAAAAATCAGTTTCACCAAAAATTTAAGTCGTGTAATCGAATAATGCTTTTTTTGCTTATTATTCAAGTAATCAACATGCATTAACAGAAATACTTCTTGCACAAATGCATGATACAAAAAACTTTGAAACCAGACTCGACTCAAGTTGTTCGAGGCATGAATAGTCTCAAATAATTGGAGTTAGCGACGAAATGCCAAGGACATTAATGAAACTAATAGTAATTTTGAATTATGTACATTAAAGCACAATTAAACTAATCATGTGGCACAAAACGATGAAACAAACAGTTCCAGAATAGTAAAGGAATTCCCTGCGTCTTTTCGATTAAATACAATTGAAGTTCAAGTTCACTTCCTTAAAATCAATTATTTCCTTTTTCATATAAATTAAAAATAAAGTTCGAGAATTTTTTTTCGGCTTCCAACTTGAAAAAAAACTCAACCGCATTTTGTCTACACATAATTCGTTACGCATTCATTCCTATTGATTCCTCACTTTTCCAGCGTGCTTCGGAAGGAACAGAATTTTCTAAAACTCCACAAATAAAACTAATTGGTCCATTATCTCAAAGATAAATATTATCCACATAATCATGAATTAAGCATGCATATGTTTCAATTATCAGGCAGAATTCGAAACGACATGATCATTCGAAAACGACTACTGTTTCAGTTCAATAACACATTCAGACGAGCCGCATCTTTTTCGCTGTAAATCATTATATATATTATATTGTACACGACAATTTCTTAGTTAAATGAAATTCACTTTATGTGCATATTCAAAAGTAGACTTTAATGTTCAAAGCTGGGATAAAATACTCAGACAATAAGATTAGAAATTAAACGGTAAAGAAACGAACAAACCGTTTGCTGGATTTCACGCGCAACTTTGAGTGGCGCATATTATTTGAAAACATATGCACCATTTCATCCTGATACGAGGCGAACAAATTCAACATATGAAAATTTGGCGGCTATAACAATTATATAATTGTAAAGTAACTGCTTATGTTTGATATAGATTAAATTCAAAAAATTCAAAAAATCTGAATACTAGCCAGTTAATTGTTAGTTTATCTTTAAAATGTGTAGTTCAAGAAGATATTGAAGTTTCCTTTTCAATCATTTTTGACGAAATGATTTTGTTAATCATTAAGATTAATGCGAATATAGCTACGAGAGTACAATAGTGATTTAAATATACACTCTATACTGCCTATGTAAAAAACCTAAAAAGTGAGCAGTAGAGTCAAATTATGCCGTTAGTCTACCTGCTAGTTAGATTTCCGATGCTTAAATGACACTGCAATATGAACGAAAATTTTCGAATGTAAACCTTGTAGAGCGGTTGTCGTGGTAGATTACATGCTCGCATGCTATTTCCAGTATAAGCAATGCATTTCAACTCCCAATCACCTACTTCTTCATTCCACCGGACGAAACGCTCAATAAGTTCTAAGAATTCCACTGGCACGTAGTTTTCTACAGAAAATTATCAGTGAAATTCCCCAACAATTTATTACTAATCACGTTGTTGCGATCAGTTTACAGAAACGAAATAAAGGAAAGAAAGAAAAGGAATATATGTAAAAAACTTCGACACATTAGTACCACTAGTATAGTAACGCACGTCTATAAATACTAAAGGCAATAACATATAGGAAAAGTAGTGATAGCATTGTTAGGTTGAAAATGATAGTCATAATAAGTTTGAAAAAAAGCAGATCTTCAAATTATCGGAACAAATTTATAGCTACTTTATACTCGTACAATTTTTTTACGCAACACTCTTGAAAAACTATTATTAAATTCCTGTTCTATCTCAGTTGGTTTTAGTAGCGCTTGAGCTGTTGCAAAGTAATTCTTGATACTCCGGATGTAGGAGTCAGTATATCCTTTCCACTTTTTTTTATCAGCTAGGGTAAGTGTTTATCTGATTCCTTAGCAATAGCAGTTTTCCTCTGATGGATGGAAACGAAATATCAGGGATATTCTTCTTGCTGCTTTTGCTACCTTAATCAATTCCATCAATTCATTGAGAATTAGCAAGTATAAAAGCTGCTTACCAATAATAAGCAGCTGTAGGAGAAGTTCGCTGCGAAGTTGACGAACACTATCCAAAAGACCTTCCATCTCACGCTGATGTTCCATTTGTACATCAGCCAATTCACCTTTTGCAGCATTCAACATACTCCAAATCTTTTTTATCTTTTTTGTCTTTCCATGTGCCTCTTCTGCTAAGGTATTGTATTTCTCTTCCAGATCAATCCTATAAATATAACTGCCTAGCATAAGATAATTCTTTTTTTCATTTCGCATATCAGTATGCTGTAACTTGAACGAAATCTGTGCAAATAATATTGAAATTAATACTAAAAAGGGACTGACGAACTGTATTAAGGAAGTTCAAAAGAAAGAAATTCTTTCCTGGATTTCAACAATCATTTTAATCATGTTAATTGCTTTAACAAATCGAACCTCTCTTGATTCTTTTCTGCTAATGCCTGCTTCAATTGAGTCTCGTTCATGCGCCCGCATTCTAATTCAGCATTACTTTGCTCCAGCAATCGAGCTTGTTTCTCAGCTTTTTCAAGCATATTTTCGCCACCAATGATAAGTTTTTTCTCAATTTGCTTCAGCTTATTCATCAATAAATCATGATCTCTGTGCGCTTGAGCCAATTCTTCCTAAATTAAGTGCTATGCGAAACATATAAAAACATTCAAAATGGATTCGTGATCGAAAAACATATTTTGTACGCATGGATAAGTGCTATCATAATAATTTGAATGAACCTGGAAGTTTCATGAAAGTTGTAAGAAACGCACCCATGGACGTAATGGGTTCATGTATTTCATTTCCTCAAAAATAATCACGCTGAATATGGTCATTATAAATGTACCTCTTTAGTACGAAGTTCTGCGGCTAACAATTCTCGTTCCTCGTCAGCCAGTCCTTTTTCTTTTTGTAATTCATTTCTCTTAATTTCAACCGTCCTTTTCAATTCTTCAATACGATCATTATAACGATTCCGCAACTGTTTCTGGCCTTTGTGCCAACCCGATTCACCCGCGTCCTCTTCACTTCCACTCGATTCTTCTGCAAGCTATTTGCTTTGAAAAAAAAAATGTGATTGATTAAAAACAAAAAATTCTAATACCACGAATCTACAAAGATATGTGCACTCATTTAATAAAGTTAATATAAGACAAATAAAAAAAAAAGTAAGTCCAATATACCCATAAACTTTCTGGCAAACCTTTGTCGAGCAAACGTTTAAGATGCTCAATTTCCAGCTGGAATTTCCGTAATAGTGCATCTTTTGGATCCTCATTAATTCTAACCATATTTTGAATATTTTTGGCGCGATTTGCATATCTGAGTGTGGAGACCGTTTCATCGTAGTTGTAAGAAGCAGGACCAATATTAGCAAACTGAAATGAGAGAAAAGGTGCTATGGAAATCTTTCAGACTATTCCAAAAAGTAAGTTTAGAGTTCAAACCCCACAAATTCAAATTCAAACCCCACAAATTCAAATATTCTTCCATTTTAGGATCTAAATTTTCAATTTTTTCTACTTTTAAACTTCTAGTACCTAGTCCTCTACAAAACTGTTGTAGGTTTTTAAAAAGTCACTTGAAATTTCCATGATAACACATGTTTTCAGTCCTCATCAATTTGAACCACATTTTGAATACTTTTGTCACAATTTGCGTATCTCCTATAAATGTCATTAAAGTCAAATATCTAACAACTACTTACCATGACAGTCTTTGAATTACCACCTAAAGAATCCTGAAGTAATCGTGTAAGTTTGGAATTTCTATATGGAATGTGGACCGTTTTCGAATCAATCAAAGCGCTGATGACATTACCAAGAGAAGAAAGGGACAAATTAATGCGCGCTGCTTCTTTCAATCGATTTCCACTGGTACCACTCTTCGCCTGCCTCTCACTACCCTAAATTATGAACGTTGAGATCGTAGCATGATGTAATCATCAGTCAGAAAATTGTTGGAAAGAATATCCAACACTTATAAATCACTTATAACTTAAACGTAATTTAATGAATTTCTAATAAAAATCCATATTGCGTAAAATTATAAAAATACTTTCTGAAAAGTATACGCATGGAATATTTATTTTGCTTTACTGACATAACCACCGGATGCGCTGCATTGCATTGAGTGACATAATATAAAAAACAGAAACCTACGGCTAAATCAACAAGCTGTAGCTTTCCTTGCGTGATATGGCAATGGTCACCAATCTTCTCACTACATTCAATCGTTACTGTGAACAGCGCATGAGAGCGTGAACTGTCTATATTCATTTTTGTTGTACCCGTTGATCTATAGTAAAAAAATAGTACGAAAGCAGACAAAAGTGGTTTATTTTCAGTCAAATCTACTTAATTTTATACTTTGAATTTATATCAGTTCCATAAATCCTACTCAATTCTATCTGTTATATAAAATAAGTGTCCGTTCCAATTTCTCTAAATTATCTTTCATTTGTTCGAAAAACAGTAACATACCTGTAACTGTTCCCAAACTGCATGATACGCTCCATATGATCTGCACCAGACACAGTAACGCTTGATAGATCTTTGACGTAAATACCAATATCTGGTCGTTCCTTAACAGAATCCAAACTCAAACTATAAATCTTAATTATAATTATATAAAAACTAAGTAAAAATAAAAAATAAAAGAAGTTAATGTACTGCTGATCATTCACCAGGATAACGGGAATGTCAGGACAATGATTTATCTTGATGTGATAAATACCAATATCTGGTATATATGAGAGACATATAAGAATTCTAAAAAAAAACAAAAGATACCAGTCATCAAGTCATTAGGACTCCTTCAATTCATCCACTGTGTACAATCAAAGGTTAAAACAAAAAAAATTTTTAAATTTAATTGTAAGCACATCAATGATCAAAACGAAAAATGAAATAAGTGATGCCTTGAATCAATCGCTATAGCTTATCATTTTCAGCAACCCATAGCTTGAAAAGGAAATAATATCTAACCTTAATTTCAAGACCATGCCCCGAATTTTTAGCCAGTAAATCTCGGATTTCTTCGTTGTAAATTTCCAAATAGGAAACTCGGACAAGAAATGTTTTATCCTGTTGACATTTCGATATATGGTCAAAAATATGTGCAAATGAATTCGGGATTATTCCAGGACAAGTATTATTTCCTAACATTGTGAAAGTCTTCCCAGTCCCGGTCTGTCCATATGCAAGAATAGTACCTGAATGAAATCAAAATGAAACAATAGACAGCAACAAGAGAAAACTAAAATTACTCCGAAATATTCCTTGAATATGAAAAAAACACTCATTCGACTTCTATATAACAATTCAGAACTTCATATAGAATATCTTGAACATAACATTCAAACTTCCACCCATTCAACACCCAACAAAGTTTCAAACTCCCATCCATTCAACACCCAACAAAGTTGTTCCCCATTTCTCGATGAATTAGTATCGATAGCTATAAACCTATAGGCCTTCAGCTTTATCATCCCCTAAATATATTTCAGCTGATTCTGGGGACCAAATCCAACACACCACTAACCGTTATATCCTTTTAGTACGTTGTCAACAATGTGCCTTGCAGCGATGTTGTAAACACTAAATTGATCGCTGTCTTCTCCAAATACAGCATCGAAAGTAAAAATACGAGGTGGCTCCTAAGAAATATTTAACTCCTTCGCAAATAGAATCGGTTTTGAATTATCAGTAACAAAATTTTTTTTTAAGCAAGGCTGATCTATGACGTCCCAAATATGCATTGCTCCATTATGTGAGTTGCCGAAATGTTCCAGTAAATCTGCTACTTTTTGTTAATTGATTTCTGTTTGTTTCTCAATAAATTTAAAAATAAACTCAAGATTTTATATTCAAAACATTCGGAGCAGTCAGTCTAATAGTTTATCGGCCAGTACTACACTTTACTTAGTCTGACGCTACCTGGCCATTATTTGGGTTGGTGACGGAGATTGAGTTGCTAGCGCTGTCCACAGATATAATATTTTGATGGCCTTGCTCACATTCCATATGGTTTAGAGGTCTGCAACGTACCACCACACGAACATTGTCTATTTCTGACATCTCCATCAACCGTCACCGACTCTGCAACGACCGGGAACCATGACCTTCCAAAAGCGCGGAAGTTATAATGGAATTTGAAGTGAAATTTCGTATCCCTTATTCATGCAAATTGCGGTAGTATAGATGAAATTGTGCAATCAATAAATTCGATTTAATGAATGATACCCGTAACTTATTTTATAATAGAGATAGTTTATGATTTCATAAACGATGTTAATCTTAAAGATGGAAACGTTGAAATTTCTAAAGATTTGA
The DNA here is from genome assembly GCA_916381525.1 of Cercopithifilaria johnstoni. Lineage (NCBI taxonomy): Eukaryota > Metazoa > Nematoda > Chromadorea > Rhabditida > Onchocercidae > Cercopithifilaria > Cercopithifilaria johnstoni. The sequence goes on from CAKAEH010000961.1 coordinate 62,095, forward strand.
ACTAAATAACCAAGCAGTTGAACAGCGTGCAAAACGCGAAGGAAAGAGAACTTTTCTCGTTATTCAGACTTTCCATTTGCTTTATCGAAAGTTAGCAATATATATATATATATATAAATACCAATAGACAATTATAATAGACAGACGAGCGTATCAGATCAAATGATAAAAAAATGGTAGCTGCAAGCTTACACAAATATAAAGTTAAGTAATAATAAAATCAAAATATGTACAATATATATCAACACATTATCAAATAAAAAATGGTTACTATGATAGAAAGAAAAAGATCATGTCGAATACATCGAAAAAGACAAAATTTCTCATTATGCGAAAAAATCCAAATACTCGTGAACTCCATAATTGTTAGAACTTATCTTTTCTGTTTCTCAATGGCAGTTAAAATAAATCTTTCTCAATTAAGCACAAAGTGTAGAACAAAATTGTAATTTGCATCGCAGATATAATTGTTTTCATTATTCCTTGCTTTTAACTACTGTTGCTTTTGTTAATGTATTGGAGTCACAGGTACTCATGAATGCACAAGCATCAATTTCTGGAGTTCTGTTGAAAACTACTGCAGAAGAAATTAAACAGCTCTCGCAGTTATAAAGAGATGTCATTGAGCAGAATAAAAAAACAGCAAAATTACGCAGTCAGAGATCGAAAAAAAATATATATATAATTAAAATATACGTAGGAATGAATAAGATAGAATACTCTTCTACGTAAATTGTGTTTCTATGAACAAAAACTGAATTTTACACCCGACTGCAAATAAAGTTTCCCAAAACTCCTCCAAAATCTATCCTTGATTAACCAAAGGAAATCGATGATGCGAACTAATTTAGAACAGCACAATATTCTAGCACTGTTTCTATAGAATTTATTTTTTGAGAACTTCAAATATGTGCAAAGAAAATTGGTGAAAAAAACTTGTAAAACTGCTTTATCAATAACATCTGAACTGATATCTGTTAATGGGTTACCGTCGCTGATTCTGTATTATAATTTACTGCATTGTTTACGAAATCAAGCAATCGACGTGCGTACTGCAAAAAAATTCGAGACTAAAGCAATATTATTTATATATTTCATGAAAAAAAATATTGGAAAACCTATACGTGAAACGTCATTGTCTAAAAACTTCAGAGCAAAACTTTGAGCATCTGTTGTATTTCAAAAATCAAAATAATGAAGCCGAAACAATTTCGTAATTATGCAACATCAGAAAAGTTTGCTTTCATGGAATCGGCTAAGAAATTCTATTAACAAAGAAATCGTAAAATTCGTTACTTGATCAGGTTTCACCGTTGATATATTATCCGCATCCGAACCGTATTTGACAGCCTTTGCAGCTGATGCAGTCTTCTTTTTAACTCCGTAATAAGTAAGTATGTCAACAAGGCCAATAAAATATATTAATCGCTTATCGCTTTCTGGAAATGTATCTGTTGCAAAGCAAAATGTATAAGAATCTCCTACAAACTAAAAATCGACAAGCTATACTAAAATACCATCAATTTCGATTAGTTCATTAATTTCTCTGTCCAAAACGCCTTCAAAAAAAATCTTGATGTTATATAAGTGTCACTGTACAGTAAAACTTACCTGGACCACTTGGGATTGCATAAAACTCATCATCAAGATCTGGTCCACCGGATGGGATTGGGGCAAATGCACCCGTTGATGGTAGCGGTGAATCTGGTGGCGTTGGAACAAGTTCGTCACCCGAAATTTCACCTTCAGATGGTTCAGCTAGCTGTTGGGTTGTTGCCTCTTGCTCACCCTTATCCATATCATGAATACCTGAAACAGAAAATGAAAATAAAAGCTACAAATTATCTATAAATAATTACGACATGATTTCATATTTGTATTATATTTTTTCTTCAAATTTCAAATTAGAAATGAACTAACCAACAAGAAGTGAATAGTCCATCAGATGCATTCTTGCTAAGAATTCGGCATCATCACGTAACATTGAAAGTAACTTCTCACGCGCATCAGCTGGTAGTATTAATTTGTACTTGTCTTCCAAGAAATCATTATCCTTAATTAAAAAATCATACGCATCTTTATTTGAATATGTTATGGGTTCTCAAGAAATTCAGCTGAGAGTTAACTAACTTTAAGTGTCGGTAATTCCTTCGTTTTCTCCTTATCAGTTGCTTGCCGCTGTACAGTTGACCCCTATAAAGATGATAGGATGAAAGGACTAACAAATATTAAAACAACTGAATCTGTGTTTCAGTATCACATTAATCATTCTTAAATAAAGTCACCAGGAATATTCTTGAAGTAGATTCAAGATATTGCAAAGAAACATGTAGCAGCACATCCGCGATTAATTAAAATTTTGGAGTAAATTCGACAATATTTACACATCTGATATTCCCAAATCTCACGAAAAATAAATAAAGTGGTATTTGAAAAGTTAATGAAAATTAACAAGTGTTGTCCTAATGAACAACTGAAAAATCCGAAACCCACTCTGTTTCACGGGCTTAAGAATCTTTTTTTTAGGACTTCTAAAAGAAATACGTTTCATATAAAGACAGTATAAGGGATATTACAAGTTAATGGTGGTTAGATGCACACCTAATCAACGATATAAACTTCCTTCTCCTTTGATTACATTAGCTGATTTTTTATTTGAACTAATCTATCCCTTAAATTGTCAGAAAAAAACAGTAATTTAAAATATACTTTCAAATCATATTTACGGTGGACAGCATATTTTCGACCAAGGATATTACGCATCACAATCAAATATGTTTCATTGCCATCAACAGTAAGACGATACAAGCCCAGAAATTGCGGAAGTAATGTTTTGCCACTTTTTTCTACTACATACTAAAATAATAAAAAAGTAATAGGTATTGTGGAGGAAATATTAATTACACTCCTAAATGATAAGAATTGAAACAATTTAAAATGAATAATATTTAAAAAAGAAGTCAACCGACTAGAATACCTCTGTTCAAATTCTATAACAATATTGCATATAATCATTTTGTTCCGAAAAATCCTTTTGACCTCTTTCCTGACAGATTTAGGATTCTAATAACTTGTTGTAAAATCAGGCATAAAATTTTATTGAAAAGACATGATGCACCACCTCATGATACGATCTGAGAACTGAATGCAATTCGGCAACTGCTTCTGAATCCATCGACTTTATCACAAATTTCTTATCATGTGAAACATACAAACGTGAGCCACTTTTGTCCACTTGATCTAGTTCTGGTTCTGGTTCACTATATGTTAACGAACGCTGCAAAGATAAAAAAATTGGTAAATTTCACAATATTTATTTTAATGTCTTTATTCCGACTTTCCTATCACTCAAAAGAATTCATTTAATAACGAGGGAGTTGAATGATGAATGATCAAACATACCAAATATTCGTTTTGATCAACACCAAAATGGTCTCGAAGATTTCGGAACACATTAGGGCAATAATCTTTGATTTTGAAATGGCTTGGCATATTATCTCTGAAACATTAAAAATTTAAAACTTTTATTTGAATTGCTTATGTATATTATTACTTGCGTCAGATGACTAAAGTCAATTAGATTAAAATGGAAAAAATTCGATTATAATATTTATGAGCTGAACTTACTTGTTGAAGTATTGATTATCAATTTTGACTTTAATTGAAGCTTTGAAATCATCCGGCATCAGCAATCCTGGAGGTGGAACATGCAATAACTCACTGATCTATAAAATGGTGTATTATTTCGAAGCGTTGCTAATTATCTCTTGCACTTTATAAAGCACTGATGTTGTGCTAACTGTTCCAACTTCGTATACCACCTTTCTACATGACATATTACTTGTGATCGAATCAATAACATTTTGTTTAAATTGCTAATGTATTACTTGAGCCACATAAAAATATTTCTATTTCCAAATCGTTTTAATCAATTGAGCTTAATGAACCTGCTAGGGATATGGAGAAATCAGCTTTTTTCAATAGCTATGCAAACAGTCGTGAAGTTTGTGATTCTTGAATAAGGCCTGAGAAGCAAAATGAATGAAGCTTGAGGAAGCCCCAAACAACTACGAAAACTTTTTTCTCTCAGTCTGTAGGAGCTAATATTCAAAAAAAGTTAGCATAAACATTCAGAAATGACATAACATTCTTAATAAAAACGGGAACTGCTTACCGAATGATTTACTCCCCACATGAATACTGAAAGAAGTGGTTCTTTGGCTCGAAACAATTTCCACTTTGGCACCAAAACTTTTCCTTTTCCCTTCTTTTCTTTACGTGGTGTTTTTTTCTTCGTGGACATCTCTGCAACGATGCAATAAAAGATTCAATTTAAAGCTGTTACGGATAAATATTTGACGATGAATATCTTTCTGGGATATTAAAACAGTTTTGCCTAAATTTTTAGATCTGATAAACAAAAGATGGATCCGAAGCAAGAAAAAAAAACCCGTACACAGAAAATAAGCATCTAAGTCAGTGATATGGATAAACAAAGAAAGTTATGAATTGAAATATACAAAAATGTCATGTAAACAAAAAAAATTTTTTTAACCATTCTTGAGGTCACTCAGTTTATTTCCTCAAACAATTATTTGTAGGTAAACTGACAAAAGAAAGCTTTCAAAATATGAGGAGTTATGCGAACTTTCATCATAAATTTCCAATATATGAAATAATTCTTCAAAGCTTATTCAAAATCAAAAGCAGTTTTTCGCAATTTTCAATGTAAAGCGTATGATTTGCTTCAATTTATCTATGTTATTAATCTCTTAGATTTCACATTTGGCGTTATCAACTTTTTTGTCATCAGTGCATAACACACAGACTTCTAATACTTTCAAAGATGGATATGGATATTACTAATTTTGATTTCGACTGAATTATATAATAAGACAATATAATAATGTATGACTTGGACAAATCCAATTCTAATATGTTTCCAAGCTATAAAAAAAGAATTTGATTGACAGAAACTACCGAAACTTCCCCATTAGATTAAGTATGAGATGCAATAACGTATTAAACATAGTTATAATCCTATTTAGCTTGCTTAATTCTGTTCAATTATTGAAAAAAAATGATACACGAGGAATGATAATAGTGATGATAATTCTTGATCCTGTGATAAACGACTGGCACTGAGAAAAACTTGATCGATGGTGACTTCTTATAGCAAATATGGGTGGGATGTGGCTAAAGGGAAACAAGAAATGCAATAAATTGCAATACAATACGTTAAGAGTAACAATCAATGTCATTAGCCTGCAATTATAGCCCAAGCGATATATCTAAAACTCACCATTTTCTCAGCTTTTACTTCCTAACTGGAGAGAAGAAACTGACCATTTAATTTTGTTTTAAACATGTTTCCATCGCAATACAACTATCACTGTGCCTTTCTGACGTCATGATTCTCACTTCTTTCCTTTCTTCCAGAATGTTACTCAGATTTCACATGTCCAACAGTCCAATCTCTCTTACTCTTGACCATTTCCCTCCTTCTTTCTTTCAAGTGTATAAAATGTTACGATAACACTTTGGAAACATAAAATCATTGCAAATGGAATGGAGAAAGAGGGGAGAGAGTTTTTATCTACCATCTGCACAGCAAGAAAACACTTTGGCGTGTAAGTAGATACTCGCAAATAACTTATCAGGACCGTTACGACAAGCGAGGAAGTACAAAGACAGAAGGTGCAAACAACACCAACCAATCCCATCCCCTCCACGAGAAAACATAGTTCACAAACATACATTCAGTCTATGGTCAATTTGATAATCACAAAATTAACACGGCCCAGCTAATATATGCTCCATGAAACGTGCAAGGCTCCAAATAATGATCAATCCATGAAAATCACAAAATGTCCATCCTGGCCGTGCGGTGTGTATTTTATATATAATATAGCGCACTATAAATATAAAGAAATGAAATCATTGTCGCATTTGCTTTGAAGTGAACAAACTCGAGAATACCACTTCAACTGGCTGGAAATGCTCCGTTTTATGAATTAACAGTAAATACCGTTACCCCATCTCTACCGTAACATTTTTTACGTAAAAAGTACGATGGCTATGTCTGTCTGTTCGCAAAAATGCAAGTTCTGTTCATATGTCTCCATTTCTCGAACAGTTGTTGAATGATTTTATAGATCAGCGATGGATTTCGCATCATCTCCTCAAAATCATTCAACTTATCGACCGCACTGTCTTCCATCTTTCTGGAACGAGAACCGTAAATGCAGCCAACCAATGAGTTACTCTAACGCATCGCACAATTGATATGACCCCATTTTTAACATTATTCTTTTGCTCTTATCAGTCACTAAGCAATATTCGCTCCTCTTTTTTGAGAATTGAGTCGAAGTTTCTGTTTTGATTCAATAAAATTTAAATGACACTGATTATGCACTTCGAAGTAATTGTTTTATTCAGCAAATGAGTTTTGACAAGAAGCAATCTTTATAACATATTCAAAAGAATCAGGATAGAAGTGTTGGTGGTAACATTAATGATTCCTTGTAAAAACCTGTTGTTATTCCAGACATTTGCAACCAAATGCAAATATGCGCAAAGGCGTGATATATCAGAACAAGGTTCACATTTAATTCTCATGAAAAATTCATCAAAATGTATCGAAAGGAATAAAGGATGAAAAAATACAAAGAATGATTGGGAAATTACGCCTTTCCTAGCCAAAAATTTTAATTCGCCATTAATCGGACTTGCACACCATTACTATACATTATTATAAAGGAAACTATTATTATAAAAACAGAAAACTCCAAGCTCAAATATTCCTTCGAATATGATAAAAGAAACATCGGTAATAATACAAAGTTAAAGAGACTCTTTTCTTTTTAAATTTGTTCTGTAATGATTGAGCTATAAGACTTACAATATAAGAAAACTTATACTCACCTCCCACCTTCATTATCAAAGAGAATATCTGAACGAATCTTACCGAGTAACAGAAAATCCGCAACAACAGTGACGTAGAAGCGATTTCTATTATCCACAAAAGCAGATATCTCATCAGGTATTAGAAGTGTCCAAAAATCAGGTTCTTCAAGGTGCATTCAAATCCCAAATATCATTCAGACTTAGTTCCTTTAGACTTTCTGCACATTATTGCAGGACCTACCAGTTAGACTTTAACGAAATCTCTCCAGTCCAGTTTATCAACCGGAATTTCTATTAAACCAGTCCAGATAATTTCGAATATGCTAGTCTGATAATAGGGAGTTAGTGTAATTAGTAATCCGGTTGTGCTCGACTAGTATGCTCATAGTGATAATGTAATCAAAAAATTAAATATTATACTTTATCACCTGGTACAGTATTTTATCATCCAATTAACGCCTACTATCAAAGTTAGATTCACGCTTACTTCAGAGCACTACTGCAACTGCAGTAACTAGTGATCAACTTATCACTAGGGTTTTGACTTTATTTACACTGAAAAAATGATGCATACGTGTTTGCATAATAATGTAATAATTCGAATTACTTAACAAGTGTATCAAGACACTGGACTTTATTCCTGCGTTTTAATAGTTTTAACACAACTTATCAAGAGTGCACCATTCGTTATTCGTAGATCGTGGAAATGAAGCAGTTGGATTGCGATATCAAAATGAAATATTCCGAATAATTTAAGGATTTGCAAAGAATGCTGCCAGCCATATGAACGTATTTTATCACTCCTGATTTGCGAATTGGCCAAATTCTCTTTTAGATAGCAATTAAAGACATTAAAATTATGAGGCTAATATACTATGAGAGAGACATGATGAAACGGTAACTATATTTTGTTCCAAACATATTTTCTCTTACATTTGCAGCAATAAATACATTTCTTGTTTGTTCTTTCAAACCAAATAAATTCTTACATAGTCTACTTCTTTTCGATTCCTTTTATTTTTTTTCATAACTTTATCGCTCATTTTGTGCTATATATTATAATACAAAGAAAGGTAAAATTTTACACTGAGATATCACGGCTTTGCCATGAGCACCTTACCAAATAAGATTCATTCTTTCCATTTTTCTAGTCATTACAAGATATTTTATGGTCAAAACAGAGTACCACTTGAAAAATTACACCTTAACAAATTCGCAAACTGAAAATTTAAATTTGCATATATAAAATGAATTGCACTTGATAGGAGAAAACAGCGTCAAAAGTGTGCGCTAGTAGGCGGTAATTGTTTTCACACAGATACCATATCCCATCAACGTTCCCATCCTGATATTTTGAGCATTACAGCAGGAACATAAGAATCGATCTGGAATGTCCTCCGGAAAAAGCTTATTTCTGTGATGATTTGGATGATCCAGCGAAGTAAATAATAAGGAATAGCGCCAGCGACATCAACAATAACATAATGAATACCAAAATGCAAATTTTTTTCTGAAATGCGACACGTTCATCGAAACTTTTTGCAACTTCGGTGTGGAAATGAATTTTTTTCTCTTTCGTAATATATTGTCTATTTAATACGAAATTTATACAAGGAAGTATGTCCTTTTAGACATGAAAAATTGATAAACATTTTCTTATCCCCGGAAGACAACTTCATCGTTTTCCATTATTTCTTACAACAATAACTATGTGATAGATCTCCCTCTGACAATCAAGCAGCTTAAGTGGAAAAAGCGAGCAGCAATCCCAAAAACTCCAAATTATTATGTTACTCCCCAACTATTGTGCTACGCTCTCCCATTACTAAATTACGCCATAAACTGTATTCGATGTCTCACCTGTTACCAAATACAATAAAAAGGATTCTTCTTTTGACACAAAATTTATTTTAGGAAATATGAAAATGCATGACGCAAATAAAATGAGTAATAAAGAAATTGAATTTCAATTCAGCTGTGTAGATTACGAACTTTTATAGAACACAGAATTCGAAGCTTTGGTTTCATTTATTTATGAAATTTAAGAAATAAGTTCCAAACCCAAACTGTTGTTTAGGCCACGCCAATATTTATTAACCGCTGTTGCAAAATATTTCTAATTTGATTCTGCTGAACAATGAATAAATCTCGATTCAAATTCGAAAAAGGGCAGCACTTTCTTTCTCTTATACTTAAATTTCAAAGCTGCGAATTTTACTAACAGTTCTTCGTAATCTCAAATTTTCAAAAATTCTACAGCAAAATTATAAAATAAATTTTAGCCATCGAAAAAGAGTTGCAACTTGTCTTCGGATTACCGGTCGAGATAATAAACATTTCAGGCCAATTTTTCTGTTTCTAAAATAAATGGACAAAACACGATCTGAATAACTAAAGTAGTAGCCATTATTCGAAAGCAAATCAGTACAAAACAAGAAGTGAAAAAGCTATTATCGAATTTAAGATGCACCTTATCGCCCATTCTGAGTTTCTAGCAAAAGATGGCATTTGCTCTCGAAATTTCAAAGTCTATGAACTTTTTTCACTTTTCTCCGACTTCCTCTTTTTTTCAGCTTTCATACTATTTGCTGGATTGCAAAGCTACAAATAGGGCTACTGCATTTACGATTTTTGTTATATCTCATAAAACGATTGAACATCATATAACACCAACAATATTATATTAGAACAAACAAATTTTAAAAAAACCAAAATGGAAGAATTACTAAACTGAATTTTGTTTCATGGAATACGAAAACAACGAACTCAAAAACAAAATTGTCAATTTGACTTAATGATAAGTCAATACATTTGAGGGAAAAAATTAATGAAGAAATCCAACTGCTGATTGCTTTTTGGAATCAAACGCGATTTTAAAGAAAGGAAAATTATAACACTGAACCATTTTATTGTAGAATTACAGGACTATTCATACTACAACTTTCCAAATTAAAAATATCTTTACAATTAAATATCTGTATGTTACAGAAATAAATAAATGGAAATGCATAACTTAGATCCGTCTTACTACTGGAAAACAGCAAGAGACTTCTAGACTGATGTCTTTTCTCCCAATATTAATAATGCTTAGATAGATCCTAAACACATAATTACTATACCCTCAGGACGTAAAGTCTTAAAAAAAATTTCTCATTTTTGTTATGATTGAAGAACATGCGATTTTCGAATGTCCGTTAAATATTCATAGAATAAGATTTACACAAACAAACGCAGTGGAAATGGATGTATAATTAGAAAACAAATGTGAAATTTATGTAAATTTAGGCAGTGGCGAAGCAAAAAAAAGACTGCTACGAATGGTTATCAGTGAACAAAATATTATATAAATATGCCCGTGTATTGATTCGACTGTAACACAAGGCTAAATGATTGACAAGAGTGAAGAAATTGCAGAAAGCTGAACAAAAACCGTATTACCATTATTGCTTGCTATTATAATGATGGTGAATACAGTGTGAAATAATATGGATATAACTATGGTTGCACTTTATCAATTATTAAAAGGGATGGCTCGGTTTCCTTCGTCATTAGTAAAAGTAACTCAATATAAAGCCATCCTGTTATATTTTGTCTTTACGATATATATGAAAAAATTTTAAGATCATAAAATGCTGTTCAAAAATATGAAATCGCAAACTCCTTCCTCAAAGGGATTTCCATTTGTTACATGTTATAATCCAGTAACTCGAACCTACTTCTTTGAATTCAGAAAGGATTACCATTAATAGAAGCGCCTCCATCCCGTTTAAGTATGAAAATAAAATTAAGTAATAAAAAGTAACAAATAACTGCAGGAAGCTATAATGCTCTTTATAACATAAAATATATGAACGGAAACAAATATTGCGGTTTAAGTAATAATTAATATGAATGGTCCAAAATCTCAAAAAGGACTTGGGATAAATGTCATCAATATGAGGACCAGTATGGCGATTAATATTGTCACGCAAATCAATATCATTATCTTCTTCTGAAAGGAAAAAAAATACATCCTTTATTTTGTTTTGCAAATACTTTTATCTCTTCCCTTCTCTTTGGCAGAAAAATGCAAAAATCAAATCAAGAGCCACGAGGCAGAACGTACAAATCATGAAAAGTATCTGCAGAAATAATAATCAAATTAATTGAATAATAAAATAGCATCTTTTAGTCAGTAAATTTTTTTCTATTCAAATGGATTAAGGTGTAACTTAGTTAATGATCAGTGGAAATTGCTTGCACGAAACATGCATCACAACTGGAACAATAGAATTTCAATCAAACACAATCACAACCAATCACAACACAACCGCAATAAATATAAAACGAATCACTTTCTGGACGCTCTTCGAAACATATTAATAACCCAATTATTCCATCAAACAAATTTCATTCCTTAACCCATTGTATGGATAAATAGTCGATAAAGAAGAATGATATATTCTGAGATGCTACACTTATAATTTCAAATTTTACCACAGTGTAGCAAGTTTCGATCCTACCTTTACTGTACCTATGATTGTGGGTAACACAATGTTGTGAAGGCACCATGAATCAGAAAAACGGGATCGGCTTAAATTTTTCTTTTTCCGCATTTATAACAGTAGAGTAGTGAAGAGCCGTCATTAATAAAAGCGATGAGACCGAGATGTATACAGCTTAATCATTTTCGACAATAAGTAAAAAAAATTTATGATACGATACCCATACTTAGAAGGGTGTTGATTTTAGTAACGATATTTTTTCCGTAAAAATGATAAAATGATTTTCCATAAAAAAGAATATAAAAAAATAACAATTCCTACGGGAACAGAATATTTTACAAAAATTCCATGCTATATTTTCACAGTCACTCTTACATCCATTAACTCAACGATATATGCAACTATCACGATATAAAATAAAAAAAGCAGCTATTTAAGAAAAGGAGTAAGTAGATGTAAAATATTGCTCGCAATAAACTCATACATGAAATTAGATTTAAAAGATGGCTGAATTCATCAGATTTTTAATACAAACAAGATGCAGCCTTACCCTTTCTTTCCTCTTTATTATGCTAAAATGCTTTTTAAAGTAGGATTAACTATTTGAGAAAATACTTTACCGTTGTCTTCGCCAAATTGTTAATTTATTCCCATTTTACAAGGTTTCTACTAATCCCTACTGATCGTAAACAAATAATCACCGATAGAAATAGTTTCGTGTGAGTAATGTGATCTATTTTCCTTATCAGAAACCTATTTTTTCCTAGTTGGAAAACTTCTAATAATGCCTCTTCTAAATTTTCTGCTTAATATTCAAGAACCATCCTTTTTATGCAATCGCGATTCGGCGATTCTCCTTATACATATACACAAACAATTCGTGCACAGAATATAATTCAATAATTGAAGTGGAAATTATTTAAAATCGTTGGCGTCAATTTAGGAAACTAAAATTGCGCATAGTTGCTCCAGATTCAAGTTATTCTCTGAATTCAAAGTAAAGTGACAAAGCAACAGACACTGAATAATAATGACATATAAGCATATTGTCCATGGTACAAATATAATGTTACATGCAGACGACTAACAGGTGATACACGACTACTACGATTACAATTTACTGACTAGAGGCATAATGCACTAACATGAACCAAGAAATTTATTATGAAAGAAAGAAACAACTTATCTTAATTTTTAAATACTCAAACATTTTGCTAAATATTTCAGGATCTAAAAATGAATTTTTCTACCTTTTCTTAAGCCAAAAGAAGGCTTTTGCAGGACAACTTATAATCAACCCTTTATCATGCACTTTTTTCAGTTAGAATGATATGGAATAGCTAAAATCCGACCAGTTCTCAGAATATATGAGGAGAAAGAAACTTACCCTTCTTGCCTTACTTTGGTATTGCACGGCCTTCTTCGTATCGGCCACAGCTCGATCAACGAATTCTTTCGCGTGTTCTACATTATATTCTATCCGATCTACCATTTCACCCTATAAATATTTACGTCGTATCGGAAGAACAGAAACCTTAGAAGCATATCTGCAAAAATATCCTACATACAAAATAGCTACAGACAGTGAAAGGTAATGGATTTAATGCGTTTGTTTAACGGTTAGCATCGGGATTCTCTCTGAAGATATCTGTGCATAGTTGTGCCAACGTATTATTAAATGGTAACAGTTATAGTTACAGAATTTCAACAGCAATAAGCAATATATAATCAAAGTTATCACTGATACATTAACAGAATATAGTAGTAATGGACAAACCTTGCATTGGTACTGCTGCACGTAATTTAAGTAATCACTACAATGCAGCTCCAAACAAAATTATGTTTCCATCACTTTTTTAAATTTACCTGAGATTCGACGAGCATTGCCATATCCATGAACATATCGTGTAGTTCACGTATACTTGATTCCAACTTCATGATATCATTATGACGAGCTTCAATATCCGCTAACGTTTGCCGTGCTTGTTGCGTATCGGTAATGATACCTTGAGTGAATACGCCCGGATTCCCAGACTCAATCATTTCTTCCAGATCCTAGAAACAAAGAATTATTATTATACAAAAACTCAAATCAGACATTTCGCGCGATGTATACATAGCTTATATCCCAGGAAGCTTCAAGTACGCCTGTAAGTAGTTTAAAAGCTTGTCTAACAACATCATGGCCCTGCTTCAGTTCTCAATTCGCAGTGATCAAAAGATTCACTGCAACATCTAGAAAACTGATCAATCTCACCGTGGTAAATCTTATTAAAATACCATTCATCGAGCACGGTGAGTAAAATTCTAACAATACCAAAATTCGACTAATACAAAGTTAACACAATGTCGAATTTTTTACTATAAAAATTGAAAACTCCACAATTGCAAAAATTTGCAGAGAATAACTGAGAAATCTTTCACAGCAAATAAGCTTACTTCATCACCAACTTGCTTGCCAGCAATATCTAACTGCCTTTGGATACGACCCTTACAACGTTCGCGATAATCTGTCTGTGTTTTATTATAATCCGTCATCACATCAACGAATTTTCTGGAAAGCGTTGAATGTTGCGTCTTTCGTATACGTAAATCAGCTGACGATAATCCACTACTTTCATCATGTTCAATACTATTTTCGATTACTGAAATATTTCATCCAGTGATGAGACATATTAGTAATGGTAAATTTAACTGCTGTTATCATTTAAATTAATACAGAAAGTGAGACAAAATAGAGGAGTTATACAGCATCAAAAAATGGAGAGAAGTAATGCCAGATCCTTCAATAAGCAATGGCAACGTTACATCCCTCGATTCACCATATAGATTATCGTATTTTAGAAAACATGAATTAAAATAGATGATCAAATTTGTTTCAGCAACGAGCGTTTTTTCCTGACTAATTCTGAGTAATGAAGACTTTCTTCCAAAGAGTTTTCAGTTTTCATCACGAGAAAAAAAATTTTCACGTCTTCAATTCCTCTACCCAATCAGAGTAACGTTAACAAGCTCTGAATCTGATAAGATACAAAAAAACTAGCATTTTAGTTTTCCTCGAACTTTATTCGCAGTTTTCTTAATGCTAGCCATTAGCTCATCCAATTCTTCCTTCGTTTCTGCAAAATATAAAGTCAGCCATCATATAAAAACCATTTATTTTTTTATTAAAGAGAAAAATGATGAGTCCAGGCTGAACTCGTCACGTAAGAGATAGGTTCACTTAAAAGTTATCAAATCAGAAAAAAGCTAAAAGAAAAAATATTAGGGAATAGAGAACTAGAGGATATAAATCTAAAAATATTCAATCAAGAGAAAAGTGAAGAGATGCTAAAAGATTAGTTAAGGAACACAAATGATTTTGATATTCTTTTGTTTTCTGACTAAAAATGAATATAATAAATCCTGTTGAGGTCGCAAAAGAATGGCTGAAGGATAATTTATGACAAAGCTTGAAAGTACCAGATTAAAATTATGATCTAAAAGTCCGGAAAATGTTTTAAAAAATACAAGGAACATACTAGGATCATTAACTGGATTGGAAAGAATCGCTGAATGTTTCTTCTTCACTTCTTCCACATTTGATGCAATTAAATCTACACTACCCCGTATTTCTTCAACCTTAACAATCAATAAATTTGCCAATGACAGAAAAGTAAACATAATAGAGAATAAATTACTTAAATAAATTTTTCATTGCAGAACAAATAAATTTATCAGTTACAAAAAATATTCCGAGAATAAATAACCAAATTAGCACTATATGCTTTTGTCCTGACCACAATAAATCAAAATCAAGTCAATTACTCCACCAACTGAAATGAATTAAGTCCATGGAATTTTAAAGACACAAGGATGAAACCATGAAAAGTTCAACCTGTTCGAAAAATTCTTCCATGAATTGTCCCTGAGCGCTATCTGTTGCTGCCAGGTCATCTTCATGGTCATCTTCTGACTGTGCCTGGAACATTCTTGTCATTATTTCTCTTAGATTGTTTAACTTTCCCAAATTATATTGGAAACAATTTTAAAGATGAAGGGATTTAGAATTTAACAAATTGCATTTAGAATTTAACAAATTTAACAAATCAGTGACCCGTTTACTCTCATTAATTACCGAACAATTTCCTAGTATGTTGTGAGGGAAAAGGTATGTAACATCAAATCATTCAAAATGACTTATCACTGATTTTGATCCTGATAATATGGCATGAATTACAGTTAAACAATACGTTAAAGAAGGAAAAAATGTCACTTCCATCGCTTTATCATTGCTGTAGAAAGGTTAGAACCACATGCGATAGATCGGACTAGAAAATCAAACTACAGCTCAGCCAGTTTATCTCTTATTTACAAAAAAATATTGTCCTGAAATATTTAGAAATACTGAAAAAAGTTTTAAAAAGAGACATACGGCTTTAAAAGCACTTAGACGATCCTTGGTCATGACTGATTAAATGATAGAGGATATTTTTAGAACTGGAATGTTGATAAGTGACAGAAATAAAAGCAGTGCACCTTTGGTCCTATAAAACCGTGCTAAACCTTATCAGAATCGGAAATATTAAATTGTCATATCGAACCAAATCACGAGAATGACCCATACAGACGTGCAAATCTGCAAATGAAACATTTTATTATCATTGAATAAAGTGTAGCCCTATGTCGATACAATCATGTTGAATATTGCTGAATATACAGCATTGTCACAGAAAAAAGTATAAATCGATTTAGTTTGAATTAACTTGATACTGAAATCAATTCATTTTTACACCCACGCACACCAAACATTTCCGATGCAAATGGAAAAGGCTAGCGAACAATGTAATGAAAAAGAGGAATGAACCGTCCATCTGAAACAAAAAATCAAACAAAATAAATAAAATGGACGACAGTTAAACAAATAAATAATTAACCTGCAAATAGTCATAGCAAATTATTCAGAAAACTGGAACTAAAGCAAAAGAGTTGTACAGTAAAAAGGTAAATAATGCTAAATACTCAAAAATACTAAGCAGTGTGAGTAAGTCAGCAAAATGGTAACAGCAATGGATATCACTGAATGCATTTTAATAGTGAACCCCTACAAATGTATCAGTTAAAAGTTATGACTTCGATAACTCAAGAATCTATAAAGAGGAATGCGTGTGTACAATGATTATGAATAAACTTTTATAATCTCTAAATTAGAACTTCGTTGGAGATAATCACAGTGGAACCTAACAATCACTCGAGTTTGTCAAAAACCTTATATTTATCAAGCAGAATGAGGTAATGCTACTAGCTTACTGAAAAATCTTGGTCATGTTAATTACTAAGAAATCTGAACGCTAGTACGGAATAAAGCTGCAGACTTTCAGGAGTGCCAAAGATGCTCAGTGCTAAAAACTTTGTAATACTTTAAAAGATGGCGTTAAAAACATTCAATAGCTTTGTGAAACACAGTTGTCGAAACATCATTTCTTGAAACTACTTGAAATCTATGTAATTTCTGAAAATTTCTTTTTCTGAAAGAGTTTATTTTGGAAGTTGTTCTCGGAGAATTTAGTGGCTTTTTATTTCTTTCTTTGAAAATTTGATAATTTCTATCTCTTTTTGTTCTCATTTTTTTTTTTCAATTTGCTTCGAATTTTGCCATCCAAGTATGATTAAAAAATTCTTTATAGCAATCAGATGGCATTCAAATCGGATTTCCTACAAGAAACAAGGATTCTTAAAAAGAATATATTGTCTAATGACGTATTTCTTATCTCATCTTACTGAAATCTAAAATAAGTAAAAGTTCAATTAAGCAAAAAGAAAAACCAAAAAAAAAGAGTAAACTCATAAATATATGTGTTCACGTGTTTATAATCATAATACTAACTCATAAATATATGTGTTCACGTACTTTCTCACTTTTTCACTCATTCGTTTGTTGAGTAATTCATCCATTCTACTTGCTTGCTCATTTACACACATTTCTTCATTCATTCCTTCAGCAAACTTATTACATATTTACTTATTCCACTAGAAATAGGAAGAAAAAAATCATTTAAAGCGGGCATCATTGTTATTTTAGATAACACAAGTTATTCTGTCGTGAATACTTTTTTCCACCAATCTGTACTGTAATCCTATTCCATCCATTTAAAAGATTAAATGACGATATTCGACAAAATTTATACTCTTTAATTGTGTATTGACTTTTATTTCAAATCCGATCATCAGCTGATGTTCAACATCAAGAAGTACCATCCCTTATTGTATTCTGCAATTGGCACTTTTTTCTTTTAATTTAGTAACGAAAGATCTTTCAAATGGAATTTCAATATACGTATGCTAGAAATTTTCACGTGAATTAATAATCACCTTTTTGGATTAGGATATGGCATACTCACGTGTTATGAATGAATTTCATTTCCGCATTGACGAGAAAGATTTTAACTTATAGTGCGGATATGGGAGCAACACATGAGAATATGTATGTTACGCATGAGTGTTCATCATGACAGAAAGAGTATTAGTTGTGAGATGTAATGAATAAATTACGACATGAGAAGTTATACAGAGAAAAAAAAATTGTTATGGCATATAAAGAGAAGAAAAATGAAAGTAAATGATGTAGGCTTTATTTCCCAAAAACAAAAAAATTCAGAAATGGATAATAGAATTCAAAAACATTGAAATTTATACTTCCACTGCATAAAAACCAACAGCATGACAATATAAATTAACGCTAACACAGATGAGAAATGAGAAGAAATTTCAAGCACCCGTTGCAAAACGTTCCACCCACCCATAAATACTAGAAAAAGGAGAGCACGGCCCGTGGTCGATCGCACTAGTTCAATATGCTTACTGGAAAGTATCAGCAGATTGCTTTTAATTCAAATTAGTTATTATTATTTATCTATTATTTATTGTTTATTAATTACTATTATTTATTGTTATTTGTTATTTATTATTATTTATTATCATTATTGTTATTATAATTACTACAATATTATAATTACTACTCAATAATAGTATTTGAATTAGGAGAAAAAGCAATAAAAGAAGTGGAATGACTATTAAAATTATATTCGATACAATTGTTTCATCACTTGTTTGTTTTATTACTATATTTCATAATAAGAAAACGTTAGCCTTATTGCTTGGGAGTAAAAGTTATAAAAAGGCCTGCAGAGATGAAAAGTATTATTCATTTCATATCTTTAAAAATGACGAAAACATGAACCTCTGTTCAAGCTTCTGTTCCTTCTGTTCTATTTCAATTCTTTAAATCGCAAAATGCTACGAGAATCATGGAAAAGTGGAACTTTTTGACTATAGTTCAGCAAGGAAATTAAGCAAAATTAGGTGATGAACCATAATACTGTCAATTACCACAATAGAATATGATAATATAGAAAGGTTACGGTAACAGAGGGTACAGTATTCGATTATAAATTAGATGGAAATGCATGTTAGCATAGAGAGAGAAAGATTATGAAGTGAAAGTCAAATAAGTTAAATATGAGATATGCAATGATCTATTAGGAAGAGAAATGAGAGAGAGAGAGAGAGGGAGAGAAGGAGAGATCAATAAAACACAAGAGGCATGAGGTACACGGAGAACGTTTGTTAGGCCTAAAATATTTCTCGGATTTAAAAACGAAGAAGACTGAAATAAAGATATATACACATCAATAGATATATAAAATGATGACTAAGATTTGATTTAAAGGTGGTGAAAGAGGCATTTTTTGTTGGAGAAAATAAGAAAAGCATTCCTTCACGGCCTAATGTTTTCAAGGGAAAATCTATGATTATAAAACAATAACAAAAAAATGAAATCAATGCCATTATATAACAGTAACCAAGGATACATAGCACAAATTGAGCACACATACACACACATACACATACACACACACACACACATACACACACACATACATACATATACGCATGGACATATAGAGATGGTTAGTTCGGGGCACTCTTTGTAGATGATGATCGATTGTTGATGTGGTTGATAGGAAGAGGGATAGTTGAAGTTTGTCTGGAAGAGTGTAGTATTAGTAGGAGCAGCTATATACATAGTCAGGAAAAACACTGGCTGATGTGTTTGCATATTGTTGTGCTCCAATAACTTACTTATCCTTCCAGTATTCCTAGTATTTTGGTATGAATTTATTGTAGGCGGAAAGGATAAGGATTCGATTATATCCGCAAGACTAGGTAATTAGACGGATAAGATTGTGCTGATAATGATGGCAACTAAGAGAATAATAACATAAACGGCTAGAATACCATATCATGCCGGTATGAGGATTCCATTAGGTTTAGGCTTAGTAATAGATGAAGCGATATAGCTAGCTAGTGCGGATTATTATTGAATTATATTTTCAAAATGTCAAAAAAAGTTTTCTCCTTCATCCGTTCCATTCTTTTCTTTTCAATACCCTAAAGAATTGATTCTCTCTCATAAGCCTTTCTATTGCGGTAAGATAAATACAAGAAGCTTAGGATTTCATACTATATCTTTCATCTGACCATAATAGAAATAACTGAGTAATTAATTAAGTTGAAAATTTTCTAATCATCAACTGATATCTCTCTTCATCAAATGAAATATTCAGAAATTATGGAAAAAAATGAAATTAAACAAAGTTTCTATGCAATAAACTATTTATAATATAAAAATGCTAAAAATTGTTGGGTTATCTCGCTGAAATATCAATCACACTATGAAGAATTATTTCAGACAATTGATTAGACGAATAGCTAGCTGGCTGAAATTGCTATCTTCCGCTATGCTATTTATAGTAAAGTGTTGAGTCTGTTAAAATTATCATCATCAGAGTATCAAAAAACTGTCAAAATAGCTGCAGCAATTGCAATTTATTTTCCAAAACATTGATTGATCGAATAGAATTGTCTTCTTTATCGATAAAGAGAGAGAAAGAGAGAGAGAGAAAGAAAAGGAAAAGATTGTTAGTTAGTAAATTACATTCATTTTTTTTTGTTGTTATTTTCCTGAAAGCCATAGAAGTGCTTTTATAGTAATAAATGACTTGTGACTGGCTATAAGCTGTAAGAAGGATCTATTCCTATATTGATTACCTATTCTAATTTAACTTTTGCAAAAAAACGATAACTTATGAAAATGTACATTCTAGGTAGTAGTAAGATTGCTGAAAATAAATTGATTATAGTTTATGCTTCATTTCTACAATTGATAAGATAATAAACAAGAAAGGCATGAAAGAAAAAGTAAAACTTCTCAGATGCCTAAAGGAAGTGGCAAAAAGAATGAAATTGAATGCAAAAATGAATTATGTGAATTAAAATGGTATCATTTATGATAATACACTTTATATTTGCACAATATTTATGACATTTGTTAGAATTCAATGGGTTGCTGGGTTGCTTATTATCATCTATGGATAGATCGAACCTGCAAGTGACATATATATGGTAGCTGCTTAATGTGCCATCTATTCCTATATTGGTTACTTATTCTAATTTAACTTTTGCAAAAAAAAGAACTATAAATCAATAATTCTAAAAACTACACCTCAGCTGGCCAAACATGACTGGTAACTTCATGGAATTGTGAAGGATAAACAAAATTAAAATTGATTTTCAATTATTTCCCTCAGGTGAATGTAGTTAAGGGACAGAATATGTAATAGCCAAGTCAAAGTGCTCATAAAAAGTTACAGAACGGTTAGAGAAATATGCGCTTTCCATTTACTGATATTCTAACTGGATTTGATATTAAAATGGAAAGGATTTTCAATATTAACACTTCAGAATGAAACTTGAACATAACAATTGCCCAAATAATTCGTGTAAGCAATGTTTATTTCCTGCGATAAGAGAGAATAGAAGAGCAATTGCATGAGCAAACATTGCTATCGGAGAGAAATTATTCTTCTAATGCCAGGCGCAAATTATCATATATCAATATTTTAACTCTAAATGATGCATCTCAATTTATCCATGTTTTCGAATGATTAAAAAAATTGAATGCAAGGCAGTTTCGCACGGAATTCTATTGGGTTGCATTTTCGATGATTATAAATATAAAAGAAATATGATGAGGAGATATGAGATAATAAACATGTGATAAATATAAATGCGCAAATGATTGATAGTTAGTATAGCTAGCAAAGGAAACATGCGGAAAGTGCGTAAGAGTGAAAATTGAGTGCTGTTTCTAAATTTATGGGCATAGAATGCCATTTCCTGCAAATTCATGGATTTGACGGGAAGAAAAGTTTTGCAAACGGAAATGAAAGTTCGCATAAGAATTTTTTAGGCTGGAAAGTAATTGAAAAGGTAGGAAAATGGAGCTAATTTATGAAAGTGACCGCTTAGGTAAGGGAAACGGAAAAGCTGGTGGAATGCATGAATTGGTAATATCTGTTTGGATTGATTGATGTGGATAGGGTAATTGTTAAATAAAAGGATGGAGACATTTTCCGCGCTGCTACTGCAGTGCTACTTCCTCTGATTAAAAAGAAATACGTATTTTTTTTCTTTTGCTAGGCCCTTTTCCTATAAAGAGCTTTATGTGCTTTAATTTATACAAATTAAAACTGCATGCATGCATGTTCTGTCATGTGTCATGTCATATGCGTCTGTCGTAAAATGATATAAGGGTGGGATTATGATCGATTGGTTAACTAACTGACTAAGTTCATTTAAAAACTATACATATCTAAGGGCAAGGGTAACTCAGTGAATGAGAGGCGGAAACAAATGAGCTTTAGCTAAAGTAAAGCTAGAGAGGCTTAGTAGTTGTAATAGATTTACCATTGGGTTTTATCTACGTTTCGTTATAAAAATTAGTAGTAGGCATTTCAATAATCAAAATAAGGCTTGGATAAAGCTACAAACTTAGACGGTTCTGACTTGTAGACTTATTCTCTCCAGGAATAATGCGCATTAGTTATTCTATTCTTCTTCTTCAAACTCTCCTTTCTTTTTAAATTAACTTAAAGGAAAATACACATGCACACAGACAGAAGATATACATACACATATACACCATTATTCATATATTTCTCCTTTCAAATTTATGATTTTAAGAGGACTTTCGGCACATAAAGAAATGTAACTAAGTGTTGAAACTTTGAAAATATATTATATAATGGGAAGATTGTAGCCAAGAGATATGAAGTTGTTGTAGCCAGCTAAGAGAGATGAAATTGTCTCAAATGACCATTACAATTAGACTAGCCATAACATATCAAGTGGTAGATGATCGACTAGATCAGTGTAGCAATTTCAAACATTCTTTTAATTTATAAGCTCAAATTATGAAATGAATGGATCGACTTTCTTACTAAAGGGAGTAAATAAAAATAAATTAGATATGCCTACACATTAACACCTGCCATTACAGATATTCATTTAACCGTAAACATTTTCAAAAGTTGATATTATCGAATGCGAAAAATAAACGCCTAGAAATAGGAGCAGTTGATAAAAAAATCCATCGTTTTTGATTTAAAAAAAAGTAATTAATTATAATTGAGAATTGAGGCGTATATATATCTTTGCCCAACAATAAAATTAATTCTGTAACTATCAATTTAATGGGCTATTTATGACGATAGTCCTCTGTTTTTTTTTTAAAGGTCATCAGTTGAAGAGGGTAACATATGTGCTGGAATTGTCTTGTAGTCATCGCGATCGCAGCGTACTGGTGGCCTTGATTTAATCTACAACAATTAGATAATTTCATATTCAAACTTAAATTTTGACAATTTCAAAGTTATAAACTTTATGAAACAATAAAAGGTCACCAAAACCTCTGTGCTTCTTTTAGCAACTCTTTTCTTGGGAATATGCGTAGCAAATGAATCTTGCTCTCCTTTACGCTGTAATATACACTCATTTAAATATGTTAATTTCAGAATGTAAATCAATTCCGGTAGAAATTTGAAATTTTTAAATATTCAATCCCAAAAGTTTTCTAATAATTGCTATAGTATACATCAGAAGTGAACTGATACATGATGATTTAAAGATAAACTGAAGATGATGTCAAGTATAGGCTCACTTTGTACATTCAACTTTTATAAAATAAGTATTCTATGATTTTGACGAAGAGCTTTGGTCGATCAATAATATATGCCAATGCTTCTTTACTTTACTTATTTATTTGTCAGTCTCTCCCTCTCTCTCCGTAATTTATAGAGCTTAATATTTGAGATAAATATGAAATATTATGTCATTCTTTATGGAATGTTATAATTAACTAAAATATTCTTTGGTTCCTCTATCCATTCAATGCTATTACAATAAAAGAAAAGATTAACTGGAACAATAACATCTTCAGGTTGTGACTGATCCAAATTTTTCTTCAATTTTAACGATTTTGATTTCGAACATGACTGCAAATTTCTTTTTTCTTTATAAAATTTACATACAAGTCTTAGACATAAATTTGAAAAGACTTTCGATCATATCCTTCTATTCCATTCTAATAAGTTTTTTATCCTATTCACTCTTTTCTTGTTTTTATTTACTACTGTATAAAATTAAAAATTCATTGGTAGAAATCGTTAGCTCTATAAGGTAGCACGATAGTGTGATAATTTCAAACAATGATATGAAGACTACCTATCTCTCCGACAAAATGGTTTGCTTACTTGAGGAATCACTTTCATGGTTTCTGGCTGTGTTGCTTCTACCAATTTTTCGGACTAAAAAGTTCTCTAATGAAATGCTACACTATCACTTATTAGGTAAGCAAATGAATTCAATTTAGTCATCTTCAGTGATGCATAATTTCAGGACTTCAGTAATTCTCTCTGTACTAAATACTATGATGCACTTTTGATTCATAATGCTTCTTTGAAACACTTTTTTTTTGCTTCAGCTACTTCATTTTCACTTTTCGATACATTTTTGTTCCACTATTTCTACACGAATCCAATACTTACCATCATTTATTAAATAATGTACGTGATTTCATCTCCTAAACACTTTAATTTGATATAACTTGATGTTTAAATCTACAGTTTTTAAAAGTGCATTTGTCGTAACAGACGATCTTACGTTCATACGCATGTTGGAACATGCAATTAAAATACTATAACTATAACAAAATTAATCACCAATAGATGAGGAACTGATCGTGATTTCGATAATGCTTCATCGCCAGCTGTTTTAGAAGTTTGTGTTACACTATTCACCGGCATTGTTGCAGCTCCGGTTTCATCCGAGGCAGCTAAACGGTTCTGAGGTGTCTTATTGTGATTAACTGATCGATTGCAACATCCCCACCACAATAAAACTGCACTCACCAGAAATACCAAGATTGTTTGCATACTGAAACTTTCATTGTGAAGAAGATAAGCAAATAAATAATACATAATCTGAACAGGATTCCTTCCACACATTATCCCATTTTAATAATAAAGGTAATATTATTAAAAATTCAAAAAATAATATAGAATTGCTTTGATATAGAATTGAATTCAAATAGTAACATATTAATTGTAAAAATTAGATGATATTTATTTCAAATATTTTTCTTTTTTTACCATTTCTGTGAAGGATAAATCATGAAAATATTTCATTATTCTACATAATGATAATGATTGATAATATTGATTTGTTGTCATCTTCAATTATTACATGATGTTCAAAAAAATTGCAATTTAGCAGTTTTTGTATTCAGCGATTTAGAAATTCGTTTTTCTCTTATTCATTTATATCACTATCAATAGCGAAACGCACCAAAACAACGGCATATCATAAACTGCCTCCATCGGTCATCGATTTCATAAGTCCCAAACCAAGAAAATGTTCGCAAAAAGAAGAAAAAGCTTTAACGAACAATTCGGACCACTCCTTACAACTTTACAAAATTGGTAACAATAAAATTGCAGTGGATAATAGCGATTTTATAATGTCGGCTTTTTATGAAATAATGTGAAAAAGACAGCAAATATGGCTAATAAGGATCAATGTTACTGCACGAAATGCAAAATGTACCACAAAAATTAATATATAGTTTACGCAAATTCTTTATCATAAAAAATTTGCCGCATATGAAATATTGATTTACTGCGATGATCTTACGTAACAAAAAACACACCCTTCGGATTTTTCCATAAAAAAGAATGAACAGTATCGATTGTTTTAATTGATATTACGATTAATGGAGTAACAGTTTTAATTTAGAAACCTAATTTGTTTATAAAATATAGTAAATATAGCAAAAGTAACATCCGATGGTATAAATGATAAGAAGGGAAGACGAATATTGTTTAAGATTTCAATATCGATTATGTTAATCACCTAACATGATAATTATCAAATCATTTATATCCTATGGTATTCCCTCACTGACAAAATGATAGGTATTCCTTCACTGACAAGGTGATAACCCATATCAGTATTCACTTGGTGCTACAATGGATTTGTAATCTTGCAACCATTCAAAGGTAGATAAAATACTTCGAAATAGGCTATCGATTGATTCGTGCGACTTACATTTCCGATTGCATTAGACTTTTCATTGCTATATCTTTTAAAACAAAAATAGAACAAGATGGAATAGAAATCATATATACTTTTATTGGTCCAGATCTCTTCTCTTATATTTAGTTAGCACAAATGATGTTTGATAAAAGAGCGTCTTCAGAAGCAGGAATACCTGAAAATTGATTTTAAATTTGGAAAAGAGGCAATCTCTCTAGGAAATTGCAAATATCTAATAACTAAAAGTGATACATGCACAATCGTCATCAACTATGCTCCTGTGAAAATTACAGCGCTTGGATGACTTATCGATTAATGACCAATTTATATTGAAACTTAAAATCGAATAATGAAATTGACAAAGAAAAGAAAACTTAAGAACACTGAACCGTACAGACGGCGACCCGATTCATCCAGCTATCTCTACCAATATACGTTGGCGGAAGGTATCGATGATGCGCAAAACTTCCAGCAACCATTTTTATCAGATCGTAGGTCAACAGTGAACCAGCCAGTAAACATAACGAAAATGCTACTAAATTGAATATCACTTCCTAAAAATTTGCAAATCATCATAAGACCCTAAATATTATCCATATTATTTCTATATATTTTCGTGATAAAAATTATTTTTGGATTTTCTCTTTTGATAAAACATATATTCATGAGCTGCTACACAATCAGCAAAGTATGATATAAACACTTATTGCAGCTGATAAATGTTTTGAGCTATCAATATTAAACCAGTGATTAAGTACCTCAGACAAGTTTTCACATAATTAGAACAGTTTATATTTGTGATATTGAAACTAACAACATTGTAAATGTTCTTTATACCCATGTATTGTATCACCAATGTTAAGGATGTGGACATAATGAGAAAGATGGAAATAAAGAAAACCACTGTGTACATGAACCATTGGTACCTTCCATCACTGAGAAATATAACAACAACCAAGGAACATACCTGAAAGGATCATTCATATGTTACAGTCAGTAGAGCTTAATCGATCTATCGATCTATCTATTTACTGATATGGGAGTACTTGAATGTATGTAATGAAAATAATGAGCTGAAATAGATGCTCGACGTATGCTAGAGGCAACGGGAAATGCTATTAGCAAAAAGGGAAAAGAATGCAATGGGAAGCGGACAACTGATTTTATTATGACCACTATTATGATTAGTATATCTTTTTCACCGACACTAAAAGCTATTGAAAAAAATCTCAAAACTTGGAATTTCAGAGGTTAAAAATGTTTCAAGATCATTTCAAAGCTAAATGTAGACAATGATATAAACAACGGAATGGTAACTGTATCCAAAGAGAAGGAAGACAATAAAATCCATGCTTCCGTACATACAATACGTAAAGTTGAAGATGAAAAATAGATTTCTTTCTCGAAGATTCCTTCAAATCGTTGCAACAGGTCTTCTGATGGTTCTTTATCTGTTAGCAGATTATGGTGTTTTATATGTTAGCAGATTAAAGTAGAATTCAAGTAGTTTCAAATGAATTTAAAAGTATGAAAAAATATTTCTAAATAAGCAAACGGCTGACCATTTGGAGCCATTTGAGAACTGATATTTTAGAAATGCACCAAATGGGTGGACGAACGGTAGCCATTGATAAATATATCAGTACGTAAGGTTGAAGATGAAAATAGATTTATTTCTCGAAGATTCCTTTAAACTGTTGCTGTTGCTACCACTGCTACTAACTGCTGCTGTGGCCGACTTATTCCACTCTTCCAGGATATTACTGGACGATAAATATCGAGTCCGTTCTTTTTTCGCCATGCTATTTCATCTTCCTCTTTTTTTCGCTTTGATAAATTTGAGCATCCGAACTGCCCACACTTATACATACATATATATATATATGTATATATATAATGCTCATTTGTTTTGCAAATTTAGTCTCAGCTAAGGCTGAGAGCACATCCAGCCTGCGCTCATTACATACACCCCTCACCCATCCGTCATATTTCTATTTACTCCTTTACTCCTTAAAATAGGCAATTGAGTGTGCTTAAATTATTTGCAAGGAAAAATGAAATAGTAAAATAGTACCTATCATGCATTCTATCCTGTACAGTACCATTGAGCTATCTTCCTACCACACCGTATCATCAAGATATTTTGGGATTGTAAGCCAAATGATTGTACAATGTGGGAATGAGCGAGAGATGGGAAAGTTCCGTAAACCCATCGAATTAATCGAAAGTTGTGAAGGAAAAGTTTTTTTAAAGAAATTTTTATGCAACAACTGAGAAGAGGGAGAGAGAACGAAAGAAAGAAGAGGGCATCGTGGCGTCAGTCTTTCAAGGGGCAGCTCGGATAAAAATGTGAATTCCCAACCGATAGCTGAACAGGTGAAAGACGTACGCATGACGTGCCCATGGTACTACAGTACCGTACTCAACGTGTATTGTTAATAGAATAGAAAGATACCGAGGCAACCAACCAATTTCATATCAGTATTACAAGAACCATCGGTTGAGAGGTTTGTTTAGTTGCCTGGGAATAGCGGTGGAATGATATGCACGGGGCAAAAAGGGTACGGAGATTGCTGGACTTGATATGAATTGTATATTGCTCCATGTACAGCAAACACAAAGCATAAACCAACAAATTGAAATTGCTGCCAGCTGGTTGTTTAGCTTTAAACATCCTGCAAATCACAAGAGAAACGGAAACGCAAGCACCAATATATCGAATTGCACCTATTGACCTCATTGGTACCTCTCTCTCTCTCTGCATATATATACGACTGACAAAATGGATCATTTACCCCACCCTTGTCAGATTGTGTCGGGTATTATAATTACATACAGTATTGGTTGGATACATTTACTCATTAGCATCCTCTCTATTCGTTATCATCAGAGTGATAAAAGGAAACCAAGCCCTGAGGAGTATCAGGATAGATGGAAAGCCATGTAAGCCCACATTTCCCGTTCCTCTTCAAATGTAAACAAATAAAAATGCAGTGCCAGAAGTCAAGCTAAACAATGATGGGATGTACGACGTGAATGTGTGCACTTTCATTTCTACTGTTAATCACTGATACGTTGGGGAAATGATAGAAGCGCAAAAGAGAAAGAATAAAAAGAGCTTCAAATTTAACTGTATGCTATGCAAAATTTAAGGCACTGATATGTTTCAGGTTTTAATTTGAAAAAGAAATTTCCGGCACACAATATGTAAAACGATTTTAAGATTTGAAAATGTGATATGAAATGATTTCCGAAACTGAAATCATTTGATATTCATATGTGCATGTGTGTGCATGTGCATGTGTGTGTGTGTATGTGTGTATGTGTGTATGTGTGTATGTGTGTGTATGTGTGTATGTGTGCATGTGTGTGTGTGTGTATGTATGCGTGTGTGTGCCTGTACTGCATTATGGCATCCTTCGGTATTTGTTACTAAATGTGTAAAAGATTATAAATGCAATGAAGCTTTCTTGAAATAATCATTTTGTTCATTTCACAACTATCAAGCGGTTTTGTTAAAATCATTGGTTATTTAAAAGGATGGGATTATTTCGAAAGAGAGTGGTTCCATTGGTCAGTTAGTGGGATTTTTCCTTCTATGAATTTAATTGTAATTCTTTAATTTGCAACTATGGAATTCTGAAGTTGAAGATTTAAATGTTTCTATATAATAATCAAGTAAATTAAGATAGTGCAATTAGTCGTCTGATAAACTGTTGTAAATTAATTACAGACACACACTTTTCAGTGAATCATTTAATGTTTTAAATTCTTGGTTTGTATTAAATTAGATAGATTATTTAGGCAGCAATACCATTACCAACAAGAGAAAACATCGCCGAAGTACTTCATTTAAACTATGAACAAAAGGTACATTACCTTCACATTAGGTTCCTTCCTTATTTTTGTTGAAAAAGAGTAAAAGAAAGAATGTCTTTAGTTGAAAACTATAAGCTAATTTAACTTTCAATGTAAATTACTTTAATGGTAGGATGAAGGCTTATCAATTAAAGTTAGAGAATAAAATAAAAATTTTCTTATATTAGCGGCACCGTTTAATCTGTCACTTGGAAAGGGGGAATTTTTTTTGTTTCAAAAATTTTTGTTTGATTAATATTTACACTTTTTTATGGCAATGTAAAAAAGCAAAAATTAAAGATGTTACCAATGGAAAAACGTCATATTTACGATCAATTTTATACCCCGGCTTTGTATCGTGCCGAATTTGAGGCTAAACCAATGGTTCTATTCCTTGGCCAGGTTAGCTTTTTTCTTTTTGGCTCAATACAATTCAAATTCTCCATATTCTTAATTGTTGAATTAATTGGAATGATATTTAATAACTGATACCGCAAGCTAACAAATGTATAGTTTTGCTATTATGATAAAATTGAGTGTATACAATTTATTAAAGTATTCGGTGGGTAAAACATCAATGATTAAATTTTTGCTGAATGGAATGGAATATCCGGGTAGTATGATTGGACCGGAACCGACTACAGATTGCTTCACAGTCATTTATCATTCCGCTAATGCAAGTACTGTTATGGGAACATCTCTTGCATCTGATAACACATTACCATTTCAGGTTCAGCCTTTCGATTTGAATTGCTTTTAGGAAATTTTAGACGTCAGACGTTCCCAAATGAATTTTTCAATGCTAAAAATTATTTATATTCATATCCTTTAAAAATATAAAGTAAAATATCGCCACGTTCAAAAATATAAAGTGAATTCATTCAGGAACGTCTGAAGGACCTAAAATTTCCACCAATTACATTAAACGTAGATTGATTTTATGGTTGGCATTTTAAATTTCATTTGGAAAACTATTAGGAAAAACATATGGTTAAAGCAAATAATAGTATTGCATTGTAGTCATTAAATATGTTCGGTTCGTCATTCTTGACGCGAATGCGTGGTGCAACACTCCCGGCTAAATTACTTGAATATATCACTTTCATGGATACACCCGGAATATTATCCGGTCAAAAGCAGCGTTCATCTCGTGGTTATGATTTTGCATCAGTCGTAAATTACATTGCTGGGAAGGTGAGACTTCTGGGATGTTAATAAAATTTGAAATTATTTCCTTCCATATGATTTCTCCACTGATAATTAATGTACAGGTTGATATGATTGTGCTTTTGTTTGATACTTCAAAATTGGATATCAGCGATGAATATAAGCAAGTGATACAATGTCTCAAAGGAAATGAAGAAAAAGTATACTGCCAACTTCTCTTCGCTTATTTTAATTTTTATCACTAAATTTTTTATTTGCTTTCTGTGTTGTTGTTGTTGTCTTACCGATGCATTTCAATTTGTAAAGATTATCGTTTTTCTCCTTGTTCTTTGCAATATGTAAAAAGTGTAATGCGATATTCAGATTAAAATAGTGCTCAATAAGGCAGATCAGGTGGGAGCAGCAGAGCTTATACGAGTAAGAGGTGCTCTGATGTGGAGTTTGAGCCGAATCCTTGAATCACCGGAAGTTCCTAAAGTTTTCATCGGTTCCTTTTGTACTGAAGATTCCAGGGACGCAATTGTTCGTGTTCTTGTTTTCTTTTCCAGTTATATTTAAATGTAGGAGAAAATTTCTATTCCCGTTTCAATGAAAAATTAAATTTCTCTTTTTTTAAAGTTTATTTCTCAATCATTTTAAAATTTAGACAGACGAAGAAATGCTTGTCAATTTAGAGTTCTGAAGTGCATGAAATTTTTACACAAGAATATATCGATTTCTTCGATGAATTAAAATTACTTCCATCGGGTTGTAATGTGCGTAAGCTAAACGACGTGATCAAACGTGCCAAAAAATTGAAAATTCACGCACTCATCATGGAGAATCTTCTTAAGAAGGTATGCATATTTTATACATACATCAAATTTCTTTGTCATCGCATAAACCAATCATTTTGCGCAGTGTAGTGCATCTTTCAATGATTGACATGACTGCATGCCATGCACAATCGTTTCACACATCTTTCAAGGCCGATTTACCGTGTTTAACCATTAAATCAATTCTTTTGATTATGGTTTCACTACTAAAATATCAGTTTGCAAGACCAACTTTCATGCGCTATTCACAAACTATGCATTATGTTAATATAACCTATGGTACTCTGCAGTTGCAGGAACAAATTTTGAATTTTGCTTTATGCAAATTTTGATAAATTATACCAACTATTTTTTATTGACAAAGTTTCGACCACAAATGTCTAACGAGTAGATAGTTTAACCAGGGTAAATTAAATAAAATGGTTTAGGCATTGGCAGATGAGCTTTTAGGACCAACCTCAAGGATAATAGTGTCAATGCATTATTAGTAGGTGTACATCGGATAGTTCTGGTGTGAAAGGTTACTTACGCTATAATCTTTTATTCATTTTAGATGTGGTGTAAGTCAAATGGTGAACTGAAGCGTGTTGCAACACAACGTAATATGCTTCGAATTTTGGAAGATTTTAGGCAACGTTTGCGTGTTGCAGAAAGCGATTTACCCGACATAATGGTATGTTCAGTTACGCTTTTTCATCTGTGGAAATTTCGGGTAAAACATGAGATAAGGATGCAGGAAAAAATTTGTATTCTAGTATTATTGCAATGTTTTCCACTTCTTTCCATAAATATATCTAATGCAAAAGCAGCAAATCGTACTGTAATATCGCATGATATATTTGCGCTTCCGCATGCAGCGTTCATGTACTGCGCAACATGTTATTTTGTAGCAATTTCTGGAAAGGGCCCGTTTGTCATACATCAAAGGATGGAATAAAGTGGACGAGGAATTGATGCGTAATTTGGATCAATTCATCAGCGATGATATACCCAAGTGAATGAATTGAATTGAGAGACCGATATAAGACTGTTGAATGAGATTGCAATTAATATCGATCTCTTTATTTTCTTAAAAATTTGTAAATTAATTGGTATTCACCGATATGATGTGTATTGTATCATATCTCTAATATTATAAATTAGATGGATTTGTAGTGATTAGGTTGATTCAATGGAATTTCTTAGCATTAGTTTAAATCATTAAGAAAAAAAGAAACGCTAATTTATTGAATCTTTTTAGAATGGTAGCAGCTGTGCAAAGCAAAGATCAAAAGATCATGATTCCGAGTGTCCTTGAAGATTTATACGTAAATCTAATGAATAAAAGAGTACTGAAAGAGAAGAAAACGAAAAGGCATAGGAAATCCAAATCAGACAAGCCGGAAAGAGGTACACCGGAATTCAAAGAAGATAAATCGAAATCTAAAGAAGACAAACTAAAATCTAAAGAAGATAGACAGGATTCTAATGAAGACAAAGCAGACAAGCAGAATAAAGATGTCAATAAAAATAGTGTAACGAATTCGAAATCCGTAAAAGAAAACCAGAAAAAGGCATAGAGACAAAAGAATATCCAAAATGTATATATTATTGTTATTTCATTCTTATACTTCCTATGCAAATTACCATAATTGTAATAAACTATAAAAAGCAAAAAATGTCAAATGGCATGCAAACGTAACGAGTGACGACACCTAGCCGGATGTACATTCGGAATAGACAATCCGGAAAAGGAAAAATAAAATGAAGTCGAACAATAATTTCACATTCAGTTCTAAAAATATGAGTATTATTTATAAATTGGTATGGACTTAGTCTCGAAAAAATTCGGAAGAAAAACTGAACAATAATTTAAGATTTAGATATGAAAGTATAAGTATTATTAATTTATTCGTTTTAAATTATAAATTTAGAAATATGTGATATGTTAAATATAAAGTGATACTACGATGTGATGTGATTTTTCTTATTATTATTTAACTGAAATACGATATGTAATTGAATGGAGGGGGAGGAGAAGTGATACAAATATACCAGCATATCTTTCTATTTTAATTTCTAATTGGATATTCCTGCCTGCAAAAATAAGCAAACAAATGGAAAAGCATGGGAAAATCAAGGGAAGGTAGGCACTTTCATTTCTCATATTCAATAGGCAAATACCTTTTCAATTTACCTTATCCTGAAAATTACTAAGTCCCTGTCATTTGACATTCTCACTGGCCTTGTATGTCATCATCCCATTCGACTCCCATAGGTAAGAAATGTGGCTATCATTTCAGGAACTAAAGACTTAATAAATTGCATGATATAAGTGAAACCATAGTGTTGTGATGCGTTTCAACGTTTTAACTCTCTTCATTATACACCTGTATCTGTCTCCTAAAAAATAGGCGTTTATCATTTTTTTGGTTTAGAATAAAAAAGGAAAAAGAAAAAGTTTTGCATTTTATTGCTAACCGTTACAATAATACTAAAATATTCATAGCGAATATTTGGCACTTCAATTACAACTTCGGAATTTTTACAACTTTTGGTAAATGAAAAAAATCATTGAAAAAGGAAAAGAAAATGGATGAGTGGGAAAATTTGTCACAGAATGAATCGGTAAAATTAAAATTCAAATTTATTTCTTTAATAACAATATGATCACATCGAAGTAAAGACCTAAATTGTAATGATCTAAGAGTACTTGTGAGTGGACAAGTGATTCGAGAGTAGAGAGTAGTAATTAATCGAAGTGATCAAATTCTGCGGCTCTTATCATTCATCCGTACTGTTTGCAGCGTGCAATCTTTTTGTAAGACATAAACAACATGTGTGCATTGATTTGTGATAAGTGTTTTGTTTGATTAATAAACAATTTATAGAGGTGATAGTTTCAAAATTAAATGATTTCAAAAAGATTAAAAACTTGTAGTTTCTGAAACAATTTACATTTTAAAATTGTTGTTTGGTTTGATAGACTTAATGTCAATATTAATAAATCATCAAAATTCCTGCAATTTAAAAGGCAAAATTTCGCATCGCTGATTTTACAACGACAACTGATGCATATCAATGTTTACTTGATATATTTTTTTAAATAGCTTAATATTTTTGCAAACTCAGAATATTTCTGAAAGACACAGAAAACAAGAGAGAAAATTTCAAAGGATAGGTGCTAAGGATTATAGCTTTTGATAAACTTTAAATGAAACTATTGTTCATATACTTTCCATCGATTAGACTTTTGATTACGCGTGATATCTGTCTTGTCAAAGTGTATTTTATCTTTATTATAATTTTAAAAGTAATTAATTTATTTGATATTTCAGAATGCATTCACTTTTCGAGCGCTAAAGTGAACATCAAATGGGAAAGGATGAGTAAAAAACAATTTTCATTTTACCTATCATTCATATACATTGCATCGCAAATTATTTTACTTCAAAGATTTTTAAATTTTCAAAAAGCTAAACAGAACAAAAATCTTGAAATTGAAATTTAGTTTAATTTAATACTCACAAAGAAAAAGAGTTTCCTCATTATCTTTTTTATCTCTTTTGTTTTAGGACATAATGAGTTTGTACGAATAACTTGTCAGGTATGTGGTGACAAAAGTTCTGGACGACATTATGGTCTATGGACATGCGATGGGTGCAGTTGCTTTTTTAAACGAAGGTATTTTTTTTTTTTTTGAAACTGTTATGAATAAAAATTTTGAAACTAAAATTTGTTCGATTGTGAAATTTTATCTAATGATTATTACCAAGCCTACTCCTCCAATCAATGCAATGCTACCTTAAATTAACCTACTGAAAATGGCTCAAAATGCCGTACTATTAAACTTTTTCAGAAAATTCATCAACCGAATAAAAACCATTATTCATTCTAATTTATTTGTTAAATTCCTCAATTCCTTACGATATCTGGAATAACAGTTTACTTATCACTGATCTTCGATTTCAATAATAAAAAGCTGAAAAACAATGAGATGATAACACTTATTAATGATGTACTGCCATAATAAAGATTAGCTCTACTTGAAATTTAGAATTTTAAAACTTTCATTGAAGAATGACTGAAACCAACCTGATTGTATATGATCGTGGATTCGTAACCTAATTTACGAAAACCTCTCAAAACGTCATTTTTTTTACAGTATTAGACGCAACATTAGCTACACCTGCGTTTGTGAGTTTTTATTATAATTTGGTATTATTGCATTTGCTTTGTGATATCTGTGGTAGTAATGAAGTTTTTGCGAAAATCAATTGTTCACGTTCGTGAACAATTGATTTTACTTCATTCCTTCGCAAACTTTACTTCGTCTTTACTGTACGGATTGTAATAAAATATCGTGGCATGATGTACGTGAAACAGAATCCAAATACGCTTCAGTATATAACTATCACGTGGTTGTTTTCGCATTGTTTCAACAGATATTATCGTGAAACATTAAATCTTTTGCAAGAAGTGTTGCACGAAATATAACAAAAACTTTGAGAATTAATTAATAGCTTTTAATTAATAACGTCACTTGGGATTGCAAAAATCAAATGATATTTTCTGCTGCTAAATATGAAGTACTTCCTTGCTAACTTCTACAATAATTTCGACATGATATAAAATAAGTTGCTATGTATATGGGATTGCAGCTGGTGGTAATAACTGTCCTGTTGATAAAACACGCCGGAATTGGTGTCCCTCATGTCGATTGCGCAAGTGTTTTCAAATGCAAATGAACAAGAATGGTAAGTTTGATATATTTGATAAGTGTTGACTGATAAGAAGTAGTTATTTTGATTAATGAATTATAAGAATTTTTTTTGAGAAAATAGCTTAAAAAGAAAATTTCACTTCTTTAACTCTGCAGCGGTAGAGACCATTCAATTAATTCATTCATTAATTTATGTTCGCAAGTAAAATTTTCAGCATTTTTGTCTTGCTGAATTCAATTCTCATTTAAACTTTTTCAAAGCACAACAAATATTAATGATTCAGACCACTTTAACATAAATACCTATTTAATATATATGGAATTCCTGAAATATCTTCCGCATCTTTGTATTACTAATCGTTAAAGTTTACCGGAAAGGAATTTTGAAATTCATTTCCCAATTATTTTTCATAAATAGCTCAGTGCTACTTATGAGGCTGTTAAAAAGGCTAGAGAAATATCTTGAAAAAGTTTGTTTGCATAGCTCTATGATTAGCACATTTTACAAATATTTCATTGGATTAGCAAATCACGTGAGGTTAACATATGGACAACACGATCACTTAACATGCTCGCAATATCTGAAATTTTTCCAAAAAAAGAAGATCAGATTATTGCACGAAATTAATTGTCGGAATAGCAGCAATATGTTTGCATGCACTATTACCGAATTTCAGAAATATATGCAATTTAATCTAGTTTCGGTTTGAATTCAATTTATTGAAGCCATACAAGTTGTATTTATGAATCTGAAGGACCAATATACTTTTCAGTATTTCTCCTCTATTCTAATAATATATTTGGGAATATAGCTTTGAGAGTATACATAAATCGATATGCAAAATTTACTTCAAATTTTAAATAGTAACAAAAAAGAATTATAGCAGTGCAGAAAGAACGTGGTCCACGTGGAGATAAACGATCAAAATTATTGACAGAGTATTCAGTCATTGAAAAAAGTGAGTTTGATAAAGAATTTCGATATAGAATTGATTTAGCTTTTTCATATTACTTTTTCAGAGTAAAAAGTATTTAATGATATAATAAATAACAAAGAGTTCACAATATTATTGATAACTCTCAAAAGTTAAATTAAACTTACGGGTTAAATTTCATTTCTCACTGTCTCGAGGTAGTTGACGGAATATGAAAGTAAACAGTGTTTCCAGAAATTTTAATATTTAAAAAAGTTATCTGAAAATAAGATTAAAGCCTTCTTAATAAAAAGCATTTATGCTATCGTAAATTAAACAAAAAGGCTTGATGATTGACGTAATTAGTATGTTCCGAATAATCAGGAGACTCACATATTTGGATGTGCTGGATGGTTGGACAGTTTGGATAGTGCAATACCTGGCCCCTCGTTTATTTTTTTTCTGATTGGCTCTACTGACTATCTTGGGATGTAATAAGGGTTAATCATAGCCAGAATTTTATAGATCAAATTTTACAAGCCATTGCTAAATCGTTAAATTTGAATAAAAATGACAATATCTTTAATTAAATTTAGAGGAACAAATGTTGATAGAAGCAATTCGACGTCCACTTAATGTAATTTTGATGAGTTTTGTCTCGCCGAAAGATCAATTTGTAATCCTATCTCGGTACTGGCCAGTATTCTTCATACTTCAATGCACTGCTGCTGTAGAGCTTCCACCTCTTCGTGATCTAAAGGTTAAGGAAAAATTCTCAATCAATATCTGTAAATGTCAATGGTCTTAATATGAGCAGATTAATCAGTCAAAAAAAATCGGATTATTATCTTTCGTACGTTGATACTTAGTAATATACAACGTCGAAATGCGCACTGCATTTAATGATTGAAATGTTATGTTTTTATAGTTTTTTTTCCAAAATGAAGATCAAAGAGATGACTGATTCCGAAGTTCGTGAAATTTTTGAAGTCATCCAAATTTATTTTTATTATTAAATAAAGATTTATTATGATATCGGAAAATTGATTCTCACTTGTACAAACGATAATATCTTCAGCTAAATGAAGTGATACAATCAGCAAGGAGAGACAACTATATGAGAAATTTAGACAGTGAAGAAATACGGCTAACAACCTGTTACGCTCTCTGCAAATTAGGTGTCATTCTTTTTGTATGTTAAAGTTTAACAGAGATTTTTTAATAAAATTTAAGTTAAATAGAAAAAAGAATTAGCATCCCTAAAATCAATTTAATTTTCATTTAATTAAGAATGTTGACTGATTTTCTAATAGAGTAGAATAGCAGATGCACGCTTCTGATATAAATTACAGTAAGTATCGCCGGATATGAAAACTTTAGTAATATTATTAAAAGGAACTTTTTTTTACTGCAAACTATATTACAGGTCGGAGAAATGGGGAGTTAAGTTTTGCTTCCAGCTTGGATAGTACTTATCGATATTGGTTATCACGTCATTGCTCTATTTTTTATCCACACTTATTAAATCGAGACGAACATATCGTGAACTATACGGACTTTATATTGCTGTATTGTGAGTATATCTCGATAACCGATGAGTTTACACCATTTACGCATCCAGCAGATGTTATTCGAACTCTTCTAGATATTCATGAATCGACTTGACAACATTGTATGACATCATTGTCATTTGAGAGGTACTACACTTGGTTTAAAATGTAACCTCAAAAATTGCAACACATTTAAGAAAGCATCATCAGTTCATACCTTCCTTTGCATTTAGAGATGGAAAGTACCCTATGTACCCGTCCATTGAATTTAATTAAATATATGTAAAGGAAACGAACCGCAAAACCCCTGACAGAAATTACAAAAGATACTTTATAAAAATTCCAAATACATCAAAAGATCAGGAACCAATCGATGTTCTGTAATATTCAATTTACTTTAGGAATGTTTCAGATCTGCGTATGGTAACTAATTTTCATGATATAATTTGAACTCGCACCAGCTTTAACAGCTTTCATTTACTTATTGAAATGTTGAAAACACCAACCTTTTAAGCACATTTATATTTCAAAATAAACTGAAAACACACAAAAAAGAAAAAAGAAACAAGCAGTAAACGTAACGTGTCATCATCGATAATAAGAATAGATCACATCTTGCACATCTTTATTATAAGACCTGTAAAATGACGTAACGTAAATTGAAATGAGGGGAAAACAATTTTTGATAATAACGAAAATTATAACTCACAGCTCTAACAACCATCGTCAGAGAAGGTAAAAAGAGTGGACAATAATCCACTACTCTATAATCAACAACCCTCTTCTTGACTTTTTCGAACGCAGGCTGCTACACGTTTCTTGAATTCAGAAAAATTTTCGCGCTGCATCTTCTATAAGAAAATAAAAATTTTTAGTTCATGAAACTGAAGAAATGAATCTTATTAAATTAAAGCTAAGTTGATATCTCAAATATAATATGCTGCCGTGTGCTTTTTTGGCTTGTTTGAAGGTTGTGAAACACATGTCAAGCCTTGCTCTGACATTTGTCAGCTCTCAAAGTGCAACAAAAAATTTGAAACATCTCAATGTTGACAACCTTTATGGTTCAAAATATGAATTCATCATAATTACCGTCAGTGATATAAAAAATCAATAAACCTTACCGCAGCATCAACATTTGCAGGCGAATCATGATTTGGATCTGCTAGCATCGATATAACAGA
This sequence comes from Cercopithifilaria johnstoni, assembly GCA_916381525.1. Taxonomy (NCBI): domain Eukaryota; kingdom Metazoa; phylum Nematoda; class Chromadorea; order Rhabditida; family Onchocercidae; genus Cercopithifilaria; species Cercopithifilaria johnstoni. The sequence continues at coordinate 102,147 of CAKAEH010000961.1, forward strand.
AAGAAGAATTGTTTCTACGGTATGCACAGGTAACCACCTCTCCTCTGGCTTCTCGTAACCCCATCGATCATCTCCCGGTTCATGTAATATCGATATACACACGTTACCCTCCTTATCAACTAAAGTAAAAAAATAATGAACTGAAGAACTCCAATGCATGAAACCAGAGAGAGAAGTCAGAGAGGACGAGCACAATATAGAAATATTTCAGCATATCAGGGAAAACCTGAGCTCCCCGAACATTTACTAAGGTATGTATTCTGTTGATGGAGCAACACATACCAGCAACCCTTTAAAGGACTTCAATAACCGTGTAAGAATTTTTACTTCACCTACCCATTAGTTAAGTATTTTGCGGCTTGAATCCTTTATTCTAGCCGGATAATCGCGACATTATAGATTGGTGGGGTATTTTCTACCTTGCTTCAACACTATCGTGGTCGAAGTGACCGTATCATATTTTGTGGACAGAATGTAGGGAGAGAATTTTTTACAATGATTCCTTTTTCAGACTCCTTGAACATAAATTTTTTGTAAAATAATGGAAAAATACACATACTATTCGGGTGCCAAATTTCCGAAATGAACTTCATTTTTGGCGGTAACAGTGGGTATTCCTTCGGAAATTCCAGAAGCGCCTTGAAAAACCCTCCTTCGCTAAAACAACCATATTTTCAAAATGTATATTTATTTTTATCTACCAAGAGTTTTACTTTATAATATATATCAAACTGTGCGCGAATCCCATGATGTGACATCATATTATAACAGTTTATATTATAATCGGCCCATCAATTGAGAAAATTTCCCGATGAATTTGTCCAGCTGTATAACTGCCTATACTTCAGACTATCTAATACCCTTCGCCGATAGTATCCTCAAAAGTGAACTACTTCTTTAGCATAGCTAACATGAGAAAATCATGAAAAAATTATTTGAAACAAATTAACTAAAGAGTGTCGGGTGGTCCGATAACAAGCACTTCCCATTTGTAAATATCATCACCTTGAAGACCTGCTGAAAATCCGTCAACAGGAACTCGTTTCAATTCTGTAACAAGATTAATTAATTTCAATTTACATTTTTTTACAATCACGCATTTTGCAAACCCTAACATGTGCTCCGGTATCATCTAGAAATCTTCCACTGTGTACATTCATTTTCAAAAGATATGACAACAGCTGAGAAAATTAATTTTCCTTGACATCCCCATTATTTCTCCTCTTATTCATCACCATCTTAACCTACGGTGAGATGAACAAAGTTAATCAATAGAGATATCTTGTTGAGATGTCCTTTCTAAAAATAGACTTAAATGTTTGCAGTACCAAACTCGGTTTCAAGTAAACCGTTATGATTTTCCTCTACTGAAACTCACGTGTGTACAACTTTCAGTAATCCGTGGTAAATATCAAAAATACAAGTTTAAAGGAATTCGACTTATAACACATATGTAGCAAATAATTCAAGGTTACAATGAAAGAATTCTTACCTGCAAGTTGTTTTCTCAGAAGAAGCGCCGACTGTAATTCACCCATGCTCCTCCACTAGATAAACCCACTGCACCACCAATACAGACAATAACCGACCCTTTCTTTGGTCACCGAAAATAAAATTAACTAGTTCTGGTCATTTGTTAACTAACAAAAAAATCGATGTGTTGAGCAAACAAAATATAATACGTGAAATGTGACATGTCAGGATTACTGTCACAATTACTACCATGCTAATAAAAGAGTAATTAAAAATAAAAATCAGTGATATGCCTAACAGCTTATTTGTTCTCTTTTTCAAGTATAACTGTGCTTTGCACAAACCGGTTTATGATCAGTTAATACTTGGTCACTCGCGTAATTTGACACTAGTATCGATGTTTCAAACAAAACTTATGATACTTACTATTTGATTTGAAGTTTCTACAAATCTTAGATCAAGTAATAAACACTACTCTATCCCATTACTTTTGTTTTTCTGTTACAGAAATAGTAGTGAAAGTACAACTCCCTTTATTTCTGTACTGTTCTACTTTCATTACTGCTGACCAATAGTAGTGAAAGTAAAATAGTACAGAAAAGAGAGAGGAAGAGAATTCATAATTTAATGATAACTTTCAATTTCAGAAATTTTAAAGTCAGAATATAGTGAATTAGATGTTACAAAAGCATGATTTCTTTTTTTAATCAACGCTTCCAAACAAGCGAGATTGAAGACTTCACACGAAAACAAATACAATCACAAAGACATTGTCGCCACTCCAACTTTTCCCTATGGCGCCCCTGAAAAATCTCACATTGATAAAGCTTCACGGTCCACAACTTCTATCAACATGATATACCGCATGGTCTAAAGCGGATGTCAGTGTAGCATATTGCGCAGTGTGCGGATGTTAGTGTTCTGTTTTGTGGTCGTAGTTTCTATCACTTTTTATTGTTAACTGGAGGTTTACCGGTGTCTTTGACATCTCTGTGTCTATCATTCTCTCTCTTTTAGAGATCGTGAATGCACGTTCGAGAGCTGACAATACCGCGAACATTGACCAATAAGTGATATCACCATGTCGATAAGCACTGGTAAACCATGCAACACAGAATGGTACTTATGCTCTTCGGACATTTTTATTGCCTTATTTGGTGAGGCTTCAGATGCAGGCGCAGTATGTTAGATCAGAAAAGGAGAACAATTTCTCAACCAAATTGCATTAGCATATCGCTAAAATTGAGATTATCATAGCAGAATTAATCTAATTTCGATAATAAGTATATATAGCAGTAATACGTCTGCATTGATAAGCATCGTTTTAGCAGGCATATCTTTGCTATTGAAGATGAGGTCATAGCTATATTCGACTCGAACGTAATATCGGTCGCAGTGATTAGTTATTGTATTTTGGACAGCCGAGATAGTACCTCAATGTGTTGGATCTTATTTCCGTTCCATTCTCCGCCACTTCTTTTTCTCCCATCACTTCTTTTTTAATTAGTCCTGATTAGGAAACATAGGAATTATCTAGTTGCAAATAGCTCTTATCAATCAATTTCAAAAATTAAGACGTTGGACAGACATAATTCGTACAAACTCTTTGCAAGAAAAGCACGTTTTTAACTAAATGTGCGTAATATATTTTAAATGGCATATGAAATAAACGATACATATTTTGCTGCGAACACAGTGATATTTTTTTGAAGCAGTAGAAATCACTGTTTTTTTGAACATTTCCATATCTTTTTAACATAGGAAAAAATACCCGTGTATATATACTTGCGTTTTACATGAATTTATGAAAGGACGATTAACATATAACTTCAACCGTCTGAAACCGTTGACATATGACGTCAAAAATGAGTGATATTGCTTTTGTAAACATCCATATTTCGCCCTAAACCAGATGCAGATAATGCAAAAAATCATGATAATGATGAAGTGAACAGAAACCATCAGCTGCTGATGGTTCGGAATAAATGAGGCCAATTAGTTCAAACCACCAGCAGCATACTAATCAGGTAACCGACTCGCTTCGCTGATTCGTTCTGGACAATTGTCATGTGTGGCGCTTAATTCTGCTACACAGCACTTATCTATAAAATTGCGACACTCAAAAAGAATTGTCCCAAAAATATTCAGTGTGGAAGTACAAACATACGGATTTCATAAGCCAAAAAATATTTGTATATGCACCATAGATTCCGTGGATTCTTAGCGTGAGATTGATAACTGAGGGATAAAGCAATATATCTAACAAATCAGTGGTATATATATACATATATATTATATAAGTAAACTGTTCGTATGTCTAAATTGATGAATGTTCACAAGATAACTTTAATAATTCTCTTTCTATTTCGCGTAGTACTTCTCATGTCTTCTAAGCTTCTTAAACAGCGGGGATATTAGAATGACAAAATACGCGAGGGCTAGGGGGCTTAATCGTCTGTTATGCACCTAGAGTGGTTGATCATGCAAAGCGAATATCATGCGACGTCGTAGATGTAAGCGGAACTCATCAAAAAACAAAACTGCATGCAACTTAATGGAATGGAAGTATCACATTTAGACGAAAGGAGAAGGTAGAGAAAAAGTGGAACTTTTTCATTAGTAAAAAGCTCATTCTCGAAAATGCTCCTCGCAATTTTATTTTTATCACCAATTAATGCTTTTATCTTTGAAATTGATGCTCAAAATCGCCAATTTATAATTAACAAGGACTAATACGAATAATGAACAAGATTTGTCCAACGAATCTGGAAATTATTATTCCGAAGATTAATATGAGATTTCAATAATGAAATTCTCAGCGTTGACAGCATTTCAAGATGCAAATTAAGGGAAGGTAGTTAATTGATAAAGACTGAAACTACTACAAAGTACACATATTAGCTTATGTAGACGGAAATTACATAAAGTGGAACACACGCTACATGCTGTCAACAGAAGTGACATGAATGGGATGTAAGACTTCAAGAATGAGAATGTAAATTTCTCCGTTGATTTATGAAGCATGATGATACGGAATTTTTAAATAAAAGAAACTTTCAAAAAGCTTGAAAAAAAAGCAAAGTTTAAAGTGAAACCTATATGCTTATAGGTGTTACTAGGAACTGAGTGGATGGCAATATGTCAATACTTCACGTTACTTTATACAAAATCTCTATGTAAATGTCTTTTGTCGAGTTTATTTTCCAAAAATTGAGCTAAATTTCCTGTTCATTTGAAAAATTGAAATCATTTGAATTTAATCGAAGAAAAAGAGGAAAGTTGCTGAGAAAAAAATTTTGTGGCGAAAAAATATGAGATCTCGCGAGCTTGTAATAGAACATGATATGGAAAAAGTTAAAGTCTTGTTACATGGAATGATAAGCTAAAGAAATAGAAAATAATAATGAAAAATAATCTAATATACAAAATCTGAAGCAACTGCATAACAGATTCAATCTCCATTTTTAATCATTTGATAGAGAGGACATCAATTTGCTCCGATGTTTTCAATAGCATATGGTATCCAAGAAACTAAATTAGAGGAGCAGACGACCAATCATAGCTCATGAATCCATCACTTTTTCATACTTTGAATAGAATGATAACCAACAAATGACACCAACGAGAGGGCATTTACATAAAAAGTCATCTGATGAGCTTTTATAATTCAAATATGTTGTAACTAAAAAGTGACAACTGTCTCTATTTATAAATAGAGTTCTTAGAGAACATTCTAATTATTTGGTTTTCTTAGTAATTAACCAACAAAAGATATGAAGTCATTAAAAATGGAAACTGTTTAATTGCCATAGTTAAGTGTAAGTTTTATGATAACAGCTAATAATACTGAATCTCGATTTCTATACGTATTAATATTTCGGTCCTGTAATAGTTTGCTTCATCCACAGATTTTCAAGCTAAACAATGAAAAGAAGAAAACATGATTTATTAGAAAGTAAACTACAAATATAGTCAGTTCGTTATTTTCATCAAGCCAGTTATAGTGAACAGGAGGTATTAAAACATATCTTTAAATTTAAGACGTAGAATTATTTATCTTTGACTTTCAAACTGTTCAATATGTTCAAAGCACTGGCGACGACATTCATCAACTGTACAATTTCATCAGGTTTCTTAGAATTTTCCAACTGTTTCAAAGCCCACGTTAACTTTTGCGTTATGGCGTTTTCAGCATTCTCCTCCAAAGCAGTTACTTTCGTGCTATCGCTACCCTGAAATATGCATGCAATTTCACAGAAAAGCCTAACCACTTAGCTTAGTGTGTAACTTCGATAACACGCTTGCACTAACAAAATTAAGCAAGGAAATCAAATGTATAATATTAAGACTAAATTGGGTATACGTTATAAAGATTGTTAAAAAATCGTTTATTGCTCCTTATTTTGTTTTGTGAATTGATCTGATTTCGTTATAATTCACCTTAAATGGTGCTGGTGAAGCAGTACGTTTAGCCTCTTCCGGAAAACCAGTTCCTGCATTTACTTCTCGATACGGTACAAAGGATGAAGTGGTTTCGGTATCGGTAACAGCAACTGAGAATGTCGTCGATGACTGATCGGTTGTCATACGACGTTCGCCGCTTTCTCCTTCGTTTTTCTGAAATTGATGAAGATTTTCTAAATTTCTATGGGAGGTTTGGTAATCCTACAGTGGCATGAAGAAATTCGCTCAAAATTCATAATGAATCAATGTTACCATATTGGGACTAAGCTGCTGATGCCATGGAGCCGCTTCAATTGATTTGTTCACCGCATGCAAGAGCTGATTCGTAGTAGATGTTAGGCCATATGCTGCATAGGTAGGTGATGGAAGAGTGAAGGATGATGAAGCTTGAAGGGAAGGAGATTCATCAACCAACTGATCTGATTCCGAACTTGAACAGCAGCTGCCACTCTACAATGCTTTCTTAAAACTTTGCTTAGCGCTATCCATCTGTTTATCATTTTAAATATTTAGCCCATTTTTCAATTATTTTATCAAAAGATTCCACAATGCTTTTCATAATTCAATATAACTTCTAGAATTAGGATATCAAACCTTTCTGCTAAAACTTTACTATACTAGAGCAGAAGTCTTAAAAAGGGATGAAGGACAAAGAGCTATAAACATTTACCGACTGTAGAGATATAGCATAATCGCGTTTCCTTCTCTTCACAATCATTTTCAAACTTTCTGTGTAGTCCTTCGATAATTTAAGCGATCTCATGGCTGAATAACATGTTGATAGCGGTTGCTGAAGCATGCAAATACCATGCAGTGATATAACGAAAGATTCATACCAATAAAGCTTTTTGGCAAAAATTTACTACACAGTTATTTGAATTAAATGGTCATAACTATTCAGTTCATCCTGAGTTTGTGGAAATATCTTTTATAGTGCCTTAACATCTACACTTAAATAATAGCGTGATTAAGTTAAGTGGTTAAGATAGTTAAGGTTAAGGTTGAAATTCACGACGGTCAAACTTACCTTTTTTATCTTCTTTTCACCTCAATTCTACAGAGAGAAATGGTTAAAATTTGGCGTTTTTAATCCGACTCAACTATATCAGGAATCATATAACTACTATTGTCACCTTCTGTTTTTTGTGTCTAATTAACATATAAGTAAAAAAATACCTTAAGTTCTTGAGAAATTTGAGAAAAAGTTAGTCCCTGTTCACGTAAGCAGCGCACATTTTCACCTAACTTCAAATTTTCTGAAAAAGACAAAACGGCGTAAAGCATTCACATATCGTATGAAGCTATAAAGAAAAACAAAAGTAAATTGAAAAACGATATTCATTCAATTTTTTCTTGTATAGCAATCAAACAGAGAGGGGATAAAACTTACTTTCAGGGTTGTACATTGCAATGATCGCCTTTTGCCACCTGGATAATTAAACTGCTAAAATAAATGAAATTAACAATATACTGTAATATTTCTTGATATTGCAATGCAGAATTGGCACTCCATTGCCAAATTTTGATAGGGGATAGCTACAAACGACTTGAAAAGCATGGAAATATACATCAAAGGCGAATAGACATTTCAGAGTCATGTGGGAGGGTATTTTTTTTGTAAAATAAAAAAACTTGCAGAACTTTTAGAAGATGATAAAAAGCAAACTCAGAATATGAAAACATTCAAGCTTTTGTTTATAAAAAACTAAAATTTCTAAAACTTACTCGATTCCAAAGACCAAAAAGAAATATTAAGTTGTAATCCACAATGAAATACTGCCACGAATGCGCTAAATTGAAAAGAAAATTCTTTTAATAAGCTTTTCTTGCGACAAAAAAAAATCGAAAATTTTTTTCGATTGCTAACTGTCTTCCAAAAGTTTCATTTTGTGATATGAAATGTTTTGATGAGAGCCGATGCCAAAAGGGTTGAACTGCTTAAATCAAAAAGAAGGGGTTGAAATATTTCCAATCTTTCAAGAAGAATGGACGGGAAGAGAAAGAATGTATCGCTGTCGCAATGAATTGAACGCTTTCATTTGGTTGTTCGGTGGGAGTAGCGTCCGTATTACAAATACAATAAAGTTTGGTTTTCTGCATAATTGTCTGATTCGCCAAATGATTATACTCGAATTGAAATAACAACAAATAATTTAGATATAAATGGTATTGTCATTCAGGACAAGTGAAAAGACCAATCAGCGTAGTATACACTGTGATAAGGTTTGTCATTTTTATCTTCTAATTTTTAAATTTTAAATAATTCAACAATATTTAGGTTAGAATGAGCTAAATCATCCTATCTCTTTCCCATCGAAAATGGAATTCAGTGCACTCTATCATAGCTCACGTAAATGCATGTCTTACTTCATTATTGAATGATTCAGATGGTCGAATATAGATAGACACATTATATGACATATAAATTATTGTCAGCTATAATATCGATATATTTCCTATTATGCATATGCATAATTAATTCAGTCAATCGCGACAGCAGCCATTAATCTTCAGATATAATAATTTAGTGAAATTTTAATGATCACCAAATTAGTTTATATGCAAAAAATAACGCTCGCTCGGTCCTTCTAAAACAAGTTATGCAATTGGGAGGAGAAGTGGGAATGTCAAATGGGGACGAGAAATGGTAAGAAACGCATATTACATCTTTCGACTGCTCGGACTCAAAAGTGTTGTCGAAAAGTGCCATCAGCATCATCATCATTTAATACTAACACCATCATTGTATTACTTACCATACATCAGCTATTATCCGCTCGAAAGAAAAGACGAAATGTGGCGAAAACTTCATATTCATTCACTCTTGCTTCTCCTATTGCTTGAAACCGTAGCTGAAACGAAGGTTAGATATTACTAACGTGTAAATTAGGGTATTTTAGTTGCTAAAAACAAATGATTTAAATTATCGATAGCATAACACGAAAATGCGGCGGAAGAAGGGGAAGGAAGAGGAAGTGAAAAAGAAAGAAGGCAAATTGGGGTAAATAATTCAACAAATATAATAGTTTGATTAAAAGAGCCAACCTTCATCGATGGAAGATGAGAAAGAATTGGGAAGGAAAAGAGAAGACGATATTAGGTTAAATACTCCGCCGTATTTGGATGTAATTAATTACAACACTACCAGATGATGCACTGAATTTTCGAACAAAATTGATATTTTTACTGATATAATCCGTAGCAGCATTTTCTGCAGAAGAAAAATCTGGTAACCGAATTTGTAAAAGAATCAGAGTCGTCCATTTTTGCTGGCAGTAAGAATACGGAATTTGCAATATTAATCGAATCAAAAGAATCTGAGGATTATGACGATCACCTAGACGAATTCCAGAAAGCTGCAGAGAAATTCGAACACAAGGTTTATGCATTTTTAAATTAAGCGTTAGAGGAACATCCGTAATGCTTTCTTCCACGATCTTGAAGATGGACTTTCTGTTTCAAAAATATTGGTTTCATAATACTTATAAAAACAACTAATGTGAATATCTGAATTCCAAATCGTTCCTAATTTTGAAAATAAGAAATATTATGGATACCGTAAAGAAGCTCAAATTTGGATAGGCTACTCAGTACACTCAGGTGTCTAGGTTCGATTTGTATATATCAACTCAGATATAGAAGAAAACTGGCAAATAATTGAATTTCTTGGTTTAATAGCGGAAGATGTACCCGGCGTACTGTTTGTTGGCCTTAAAAACCACTTCAGGAAGTATAAAGCGGAAATGAAAGAAGTAAGCATTCCTTTCTAAATCTTTTAAAAATATTTCTCTATTAAATTATTGATTTTTGAGCTTTCTAGATGAAAAATTTACAATCCCATTTCTAAATATGAGTTTCAACAATTTTATCGCTTTACTTTGTTCCTGTTATTTTTTATTTCATGAAGGACTAATCAGACCACATTATCAGCAAAAGGAAGATGAAAAGTAATACTACGTAGCAAAAATCGACATCTTATCATAAAGCATTTCGCATTTCCTAGGAGTCCGGAAAGCATAGTAATTCCTCTTGATATCTCTTTGATATCGTCTTCACTGACATTGGTAAATTTGTAGATAGAAAAGGCAGAAATAATCTCATTCGTACAGTCATGTTTGGACGGCAAAGCAATATCCTTCTTGAAAAGTGAAGAAATTCCAGACGATTGGAACAAAAAGCCTGTGGTTGAACTAGTAGGGAAAAACTTCGAAGAACAAGTATTTGATTCGAAAAAAACAACCTTCGTATTCTTCTGTAAGCTTTCTTCATCTTTTTTATAAAACATCACTTACAGATAGAGAAAAAAAATACTGAAACAAAAGGCAAAAAAAGAAAATTGAGAATAATGTCAAAAACTTGTTTTCTTCAAAATAAATTCATTACAACGTTTAACATTGCTTCATGAAAAGCAGCAAAAGTTTCAGAAGTGCTGGCGCTACTTTTGTATTTCAATACAAACAATGCAAATTATAAGGACTAAGATAAATTTCCAAACCAATCCGTAGCGTATTTACATAATTGGACTATCATTAATTTCTTTAACATTTTATGGTTCCAAGGAAGCTTTGCTCAAAATTTCTGAAATATTTCATATTCATCGCAAAAACTTTTCCAAAATCTTATGACGAAAAAGTTATAACACAAATTAGCATATAACTAAGCACTAACGTATCAGGACTATTTATACTTTAGTGCTTGGTTACGTTAGTGCTTAGTTATATGCTAATTTGTGTTAAACTTTTTCGTCATAATGATTGTCCTCAATTTCCAATTAGCCATAATGTCATATCAAAAACAACTCAATAATTATTTCTCTTTTCACTGTACTATACAACAATATGTGAAATATGCTGCCCGCCCCTTGTAATTACGAAAATTTGTAAAACACGACTTATTTTAAAGAACTTGATGGATTTGAAAAGTAATTGATCTGACGACTCCGGGATTTATTTAAAAAATTCAATTACTATAGTCCTTACAGATGCACCATGGTGTGAAGCATGTCAAAGAACGATGCCAGAATTAGAGAAACTTGGCGAACTTTACAAAAATGAAAAAAATTTGGTAATCGCCAAAATGAACTCAATGAATAACGAAGTATTCGGAATACCGGTATTTGACGTACCTACTATAGCGCTATTTATCAAAGGATCGAGAAAAGTTTGTTTTTTTAACTAATATTTTCCTTTTTGTTTCCTAAAAATTTATATCGAGATATCCATGATGCAACGGTATAATAGGAGAGTCTCAAAAAAATTTCAATCATTGAAGTTCCTAAATTTTTTGATTAAAAAACTTTTGCGAAGAATGACTTATAAAAAGAAATTCATCCTGCAACTTTTCACTTCTTCCTCCTTTTAGCCCATTTATCACACGGAACATGAACGTACAGCGAATAATTTCTCTGAATTCATTATGACAAATTTGGAAAAGAAAGAAGAAAACAATGTGGAAAAGCATGAGAAAGAAAAGAAAAAGGAAAAAACCGGTGATGGAGAAAAGCAGTTGAAAAATAAGGATAAGGAACAAGTTAACAGTAAGGACGAACTCTGAGCTAAAGCTTTTACGACTAATATATGATCTCTTTCCCTAATAGCCATTTTTTCCTTCACCAAAGCATTTCCTCTCTCTCCCTCTCTTTCTCGCTTTCCTCTTATTTCATCTCTTTTCAGGAAGACAATTAATTAACCAACCAATTTAGCTTTTACTTAACCAATCCAATTTTGTTGATGTTTTGAAAAGTAAAACAATAGAATGTCTTATTAACAAACAAGTCAATGGAAAAAATGAAGGAATAACTTACCGATCGACATCGTGGTGTTTATTGTGAATGTATTTCGCGTACAGAAAGAGATGGAGTGAGTAAAAGAATCGTAGTGAGCATTCATCATCAAAAAGAATACATTAAATACCAAATAAAAACGTCACAAATCTAACCATTCCATTCTTTTTTTCATCATGCAAATCAACAACCAGTTCACCTTCGATTTTGCCTTATCTTTCTTTGATTTCGAGCCCTTCAAAAAAATTTTGATTAAACTTTCCTTCGCAGTAAAAACTTCAATATAAATGACTAATAAGTAAATAGTATAGAATTAGCAAACTCGAGGAATGCAGCACCGAAACATGGAAAGACGCGATCCAATTATTTATTAAATTTTACAAAAATGACATGTAAAATGAAAACTTGGCAATGAAGCAGAGGATAAAAAAATAATGGAAACAGTATGATGAGTCTCTTATTATTTTTCGTTTAATATCATAAAGCAAAATCTGAGGCTAAAAAAAAAACAAAATGATTAGCAATGCCCGTAAGAAATTCAAAAAGAAATCATAGGTTATAATATTTTATTAGGATGGAACGGTATCATGCCGATGCCAACGCCACCTTCGTGAGCTACCATACTTGTTGCCAATGTCCATCTGTCCTCCTCAATATTATAGGTCTCCATGGAACTCAAGTTCGAAATGCCATCATAACTAAAATGATCTATACGCAAATTTCTGAATAATGAAAATTAGAGTCACAACGAATTTTCCACACCATTTGAAAGAACAAATAAAAGAAATTTTTCGGTATCGAGAAAGTATATCATAACAAAGGGAAATACAAAATCAGATATGCAGGATCTCAACTAGTCACTTTTGATCAAGCATTTATGGTCTGCACCATAACCAGGCATTTTTCTCGCATAAAACTTGAATTTTCGAGACATTTATTTAAATATCATACTACTTAATGTTGCGATTATTCTGACAATGGACAGACAGCTTGCAGCTTGACAAAGTTTTATTCGTAATACATAAAAAGATGGCAAAGCCATACATCAAGCAACTCATTTCATCCATCTCATTCCTCGAAGTAAATGTTATGACCATCCAGAAAGAAAAAAAACAAACAAACCCAGCGATAGCATAAAGAACACCGGCATTGGAAATCAATGATACTCGACTCCTTTTTAAATGCATCGGTGATAGTGGGCTCCACTCGTCCTTCTCTGGTTCATACATTTCAACACTTTTCAGAAATTGACATCCATCATAGCTGCAAAAAAAAAAATTAATGTTGTCAGTGACCTTGCTGCTACTCACAATAAAATCTAGACATGCCAGAATTTATGCAAAATTAATATTAATAACTCAGAGAGAATTTAAAAATTTGTAAATGTGAAAGGCATATATATGATATAAATTAAAATGTTTACCCGCCACAAACGTAAATTTTCCCTCGAACAGCTGCAGCTCCCAAACGACACCGCTTCGTAGACATCGATTTTACCACTTGCCATTCACCACTATCAACATTAAATCGTTCAACAGAGTTGAATATTGACATTCCGTCGTGTCCGCCTATCACTGCAATGCGTTTTTTGGACCTTCATTTTTCATTTATGTTATTTTCAGCTTTCCCAATAACATCTTTACATGTACACACGTAGAACACTTATGAGAGGATCAGGCTTAAAAATCACTAAATTCTTACCATAAATGTAATTATCGATAACAGCTATGCCAGCAGCAGATCTCTGCTTATTCATCGCAGTAGTTAAAGTCCATCGATTTGTACAAGGATTAAAAACTTCAACAGATGCAAGTGAACTAATTCCATCATAGCCACCGCATACATAAAGGCGGTCATTGACTACAGCTGCTCCAAGCGCGGAACGTTTATTAATCAATGAACTCACCTACGAATGAAAAAATAATGTATTATACATCAGGGATAGCACAAATAGTTACATTCAGTGTATTACAATGTTGCAATAAAATGATTATATGCTGAACACGATTATGCATTAGTTTTCGCAAACAAAATTTGCTAGGCATAAGTTTATTAGATTTTAAAAGGTTCCAATTCTTTACAATGCCTTATAAATCATGTTATCTAGCTTTTAGTCTTGGTTGTTTTTTTAAGTTGTTTTCGGCCATTTTTTAATCTCAGACCTTTTACCAGAAAAAGAATAAAATATAGCATGTCTTTATTCATTTTTTTAAATTTAACCTCGGCCCATTTATTCTGATCTGGATCAAAAACTTCAACGGTACGTAGCCGGTCATGACCATTGAAACCACCAATAGCATACAGCATACGATTCATTACAGCAACACCTACTCGTGATCGAATTGAATTCATTGGCTGTGCTGATGTCCACTTACCTGCAAGCAACTTAGTAACAATTCGCCCAAATTGAAAAGCACGATAAATCAAGATAATGAAATACACTTACCAGTCATTGGATCATACATCTCAACAGTTGACAAAGAATCACCGGCATTCGTCAAACCACCAACCGCGAAGATCAAACCGGGAGCATCAAAGCAACATCTCTGTTTTGTCCTAGGCAAAAAATTTAAACTTTCTCAAGAAATCTAAATCTGCTCTCAATGGCTGCATTAGATGAACAGAATGCGGAAATTTACAAGGTAAGGCAAAACGTTCAACAAAAATGATATAGATAAAAATTTTTAAATCTTCCCAACCATACTTTGTTTTATTAGTATTTGGAAAGCAGAAAATTTGACTGTACCTGAATTTTTTGAGAAATTTCCTTCGCTCTGGCATAAGATGGTAATCTTTTGCTTCATCAATTAGATCACGGCAATCAATGCATTCACGAATGAGTGGATGAGAGGCCACGTGATCGGTAATAAAATGAGGTTTCAGTAATGGCATCCTGACGCATGTAAGTACCCTGAAATTTATGTTTCCTTAACGAAACAAAGTCACAATTACATTATAACTGAAAATAGAACTTTGGGACCAAAAAAGCATTTTCTAAATCATATAGGACATGATTATGATTCTCTCTGATACGGAGCTAACATAACACAGCACAGGAAGATACTTTCATTTGAATAACGTTCTGAATTTTGGATACTTTCTTCAAATTGTAATGATAACCAGTATTTTTATCTTAGCCGTAAGGGAGTCATTCAAGAATTTAATATTTTTAATAAACTGGAAAAAGTAAGCCCAATTATAACACCCTCTCGCAATCATCTTATATTTCTGCTGATGGTTAGTTCTGCCATGGATGAAACCCCCCCCCCCCAATTTCTTTACAATAAATCATAATCAGTTGTGAAATTAGGAAACCTAAAATGAGAAAAAAAATTTAGAATGAAACAACTGAGAAATATCAAAATTAATGTCCATTTACTACCATAACATCTAACTAGAGAGAATTACCTCGGCAAGTACTGCTTCCTTTCAAGATTATGCTGCACCCATCGCATGCATGCATCAAACATTTGTTCTTCGCTTTCAACAAACAGTTCATCTCTGTTCAATATTGTTACCAAATCATCTACTGATAAAGCCAAATACTCTTCACCTTGCGATACTGATAGAAAGTGTTTGTGTAGAAAACAATCTAAATGATTAATTTATAGAAATAAGAAGAGAACATTAAATACAATCGTCACTTGCTTTGAAATGAATAAAAGAAATAAATCATTAAGCAAGGATATGAAGTATATTCACTCTTCCATTTCCTCGTTTCATCTTTCTTATTTTTTTTTTCTGAAATATAACTATACGATCTCTAGAAAAGACTATTAGTAAGATGCTTTGGTAATTTCGGAATGAAGAGGAATAAATAAAGAGGACAAGAGACATACAGTTAGCTACCTGCCGAAAGAACGAGTGATACACAGCCAAGAGTCATAGCAAAGGATCGTATACCGAGAACATTTTGTGCATGCAATCTGCATTTTAAAAACTTAGAACATTCATCCACGATTCCATTCAGCTGCAAGAAATTTGCTGCATGCATCATTCTTTGCACGTTTGCAGCGGTTATTCTTATGCTTCCTGTGTATGAGAAACCAATCAGTTGCTCCAATGTATCCGGTTCGAAATCTTCATGAAACAAACAAAAGAAAAATGAAGTCTAATATGCGCAGTGCAAATTTGAACTACACTATGATAAGATGATTTTAATCAGACATCGGTAACAAACATTAACTACGAAATTCTAATTCATATTTGTAAGATCCAAACAGTAAAACTTAAGGGTTCAAATCAGAACATCTGCCGGGTCAATCAGAAGTTTCTTGCATCTTTTATCTTCCTTCTTTTTTATATCTTGTACCTAATGATTTTCCTCTATATACCAGTTAGGATAATGTCTCTGTGATCAAAAGTCCTGCACCTATATTCGAACATTGAGTTTCCAGACCTTGTTTTGGAACATTTAGCGGGTCAGAGAAACCCTACCTCTATGCAATATCTGCTCCTTTCGAGAGCTATTTACCCTGATATATTATCCACAAAATAACTAATAGACGATTAAATAAAATGGGTAAACGACTGACTAAACGGTTGACTTCGCGGGCGAGATCTTTCTGGATGCTTGAATATGACTGAATGCAGTAATTACTTTCATATAACAAAAGTCAACCTTTCAAATGAATCTCTTCTTGTTGACTTTCAGCCATATCAGCTGTAAACATAGCTCGGAAGTAGGGAATTGTTGCAGCTAGAACAATACGATGAGCACTAAATCTGAAATTATCAAAATCCGTACGAAAAACTTCTCTAACAGACCAGGAAGTATATATAATTTAAAAACCTGAAATCATCGAAATTCAGTACGAAAAACTTCCCTGACAGACCAGAAAACATACATAATTTTTTGTACAAACCTGACATTGTCAACAACAAGTACCACATCACAAAGTTTTCCAGCACGACGAATTTCCTCAAAATTCGGAAACGCATTAGCAGCTAGAGAAGCGCCGCATTCAAACACCATTACCTCATCATCATCTTCATCACACATTGTCAACAGCGCTGTAATTGGTGATTTCTGATTTGTTCTTTATAAAAAATTCAATTTACTAAAAACAAGCAATGCAGAAGAAGATGAATATAAAAAACTTTAAACTTAACAAAAATAAAAGCATTTTTCCCGTTAGAAGCGGTATAAATGACGTCAAATAAAAGAAACTTTTTTTAAATATCAATATTAGAAGCAAATAAAATATTAGAAGCAAAATAGGTTCTTAAATCTGATATGAATCATTCCAAACACATACGCCTAAAAGAAAATGAAAGTATATACAACTTACAGATATACCGTTGAGTATCCTCCATACCTATCTTAATGTCTTCCGTCTGATAGCAACAACATAACGAAGCTCATGTTAATAACATTGATAATAGCGCTACAATGAATTAACAGCATGAATAGTACCATAAATATATAGGATTCTAACATTATGCCGATGCAAATGATAAACTTTCTTGACTGAGGGTATTCAATAACGAAAACTGGATTAGCAAAATCGTTCATGACAACAAAGAAATTAAGAGAAATTTTTTAATTTTAATAAAAATATTCCAGAAAAGATCTTCTGAGATTTGATTTCTAGTAAATGATCATCATTTCATTCCTAGGAAGTGACCACCATTTCCTTAACATTTTATAAAAGACGAAGAAAGACCATAGATCCATACCTTGTAGGAATGACAACCGGTATTTGACGGCAAGCGGGCGTCGTCCCGAATGATTTATGAATGTTAGTCCAAGTTGATATTGGAATTAGCTTTAAGTCCTGGGTTTTAAGTTCTGGAATTAAATGCGCTGGCGTTTGATTGTAAATCTCAAGTCCGTTTCTATATCACATGATAGCATTGACTCATATAACCTTCGATTTTTAAATAACAGTTTTAATCTAATAATTCATCGCAAATCTTCAATCTTCAACAATAGCAACAGATTACTAAATCTCAATGGCACGATATGATAATAAATATTTTTTTTGTCTTTCATAAATCACAAAAACATAAATGGTAATAAAATAAAATTTTTTTCAAAAAATCTTGAAGAATAGTTTTTGAACTAGCTAAATTACTACCTAAAATCATTGATGTGCATTATTAACTCATTACATGTAAGAGAAAGAGGAAATGATTTTGTCGTAGTAAATTTATATAACACAAAGTATGTTAGGACTTACTATCTCAATCTAATTGCTCATTTTATTCTGGTTAAACTTATCATCAATTTTTTTTAAAGTCTGTAAATATTTTGCATTTCTTTTCAAAATCTCACGGTAAGTATAATTTTTGCACTCACTTACATTGTAAGCAAAGTTTGTCATCACATTTTTAAATTTCAATAACAATCGTAACTTCTCATCATATGTGATACATCGTAGAAAGAAAGTGTCATTTTGGAAATATCAAACTTTAGAGGATGATAGAAGTATTGTGACATTGATATCACCTATATTTAACTTATAGTTTGTTTCATCTGCACATTAGCAAAAGTGTATATAAATGAGACTTCTAATTATTATATGGAGGAGCCTGTTCAACTATACGTATAGCGAACGAAAAAAAAATTTAGATGTCATATTGTATTGTAGATTTTAATCTAAAATTTAAATTTTACTTATGTAACAAAATTTAAGACATATTTTTACATTTTCGACCACTCCGTAAGAAGATTGCGTAGACAACTCAATATGTACAGTATCTAACAATAAAAATTGCATCGTACTATGCGTCGTAGAAAATACAATATGGAATATGTTTGTGATCTTGAATATGTTTGGAATTTGAAACATTTAATAGGATCTGTACTTGTTGTGATGATTAGAGGGACATAGTTCCATTCCCTAGGACGGTTTTTTTGCGGTATCATTTTAGAAGGAAAGTTTTTGCATCACTCGTATTATTTTTTCAAATTAATGAGCCGACCACATTAAATTCTAGACGTGATACACGCCGAAAATAACATATAAATGAAATATCATTTTAAAAAGTCAATGCCCAGTGCAATAGCATAACATGCATCATCCAAAAATGTTAAATTAAGAATAAAAATTAATTCTGTTCTTACGCTAATAGAAATTTTTTTACTGTAGCTTCTCTAAATCATGCAAAAATCATCTAACAGAAAATTTATATTTATAATTAAATTTAATCATGGATTCTAACTACAGTTTAATCTTACTGCAATTTTTATCAGTGATTATGATTTGTGTTAGTTTGATCAAGATTTTTATGTATGATTTAAAAGGATTCATTGTATATTCAAATTTACCATTCAGCTTTGATGATTGTTTTTATCAAACTATAAATAATATTTCTAACTAATAGCTGTGTTATTTTTTTTAATTTATGACACTTATATGCTCTTTTTTCGGAGTGAAGTGCAAAAATTCTCGAGTTTGCAGGAAAATGATGTGATAAATCATCACAGATTTCGGATGATAACCGAACCGAAGACGATATTTGCCAAATAATATAATCAAAAGCAATAAATCAAAGAACTGGAATTTTTAGATATATTTTAGATTGAATAAGGAGTGTTAAGTTTTTCTTGTTGGGAATAGAATGATATATGAATTTCGATATGAAATACAAGCAAAATTATTATAATTCATTGAATTGTTTATTAAGAATTTTCTATAAAAGCTATTTGTTCTTCATATTTAATTAACATTTAATGAATTTGCTTTGTTTCTATCACATTTTGTGAAAGCTATTCTTAAAGATATGTTTATAAATGGTGAAAAAGAATTGGTACTTCGAAAATATTTGAAGTTGTCAAAAATCAATTGGACATATAATGTCTTTTTTGTCACTCAGAAATTAATTTCCTAATTTTGCATTGCTTTCTGAACTTCTCTAAATTAAATATTGGAAGGAAAGAGTTTAAATTATAAGCAGGAAATGTCAGATCTTTCCACAAATACTTTCAGTACTTAAAGGAAGATAATACAATATTGATTGTTGCATATCATAAAGAAGCGAATAGGAGATTGGAGAAAACTGAAGCTTAAGTACCGGAGAAATGAAGAAAACGGAAAAAGGTGAATGAGGAAATGCAGTAGCTGCATCTCAGGAATTTAATAAAATAATAAGAAAAAAAATCGATATGCGCATGAGTCTTTTTGTCAAAAGATCCTTAGATGATATAAATGTCAGCTGAATGGCGTTGAAGGAAGAGATCTGAGAAGTTATTCCTTTATTTAACAACTGCATGAAGTAATGATATATTAAGCATTTAAATGCTGAAAAATGCTTAAAATGATTAGGATTGAAACTCTTATAAAATCAATCATTCATGTAATTATTTAATTCTGTCTCAATCAAACAAAAATAATTAGAATTCCGGCTTTGCAAATTCTACTCTGCAGGAAATAAGTCGTACGCTGTAGGTGGTCCAGAAATCAACAGGCTCACCAGATATTCTTATTCCAAGTTTTTTTTTCACTTATGGTTATAATTTTTTCCTGCCTATTGTGTTGGCGGATACATAAAAGCACACAATGATGTAAATTCATTCTCCTTACTGATGATCGAGAACTTTTCCAGCCATGATAAATAAGAGAGGATCAAACATGGAAATTTAAACTTGCAGGTCGAAAAGCTAACGCATACAACACTACTACATATCTAAGATAAAAAAAAAACATGAAATTTAATTTTGATGCCAAAAATGGAAACAAAATTTGATTCCTATCGATTCAATCAGTCATGTGTCATTCTTGAATTCTACAGGACCATAGATGAAAAAAATCCCGAGAAATCCTCTTATTCCCTTTCAATTATTTTCTAAGAAAAAAAGCAAAAGTTTTAAAGAATGGTTGTTATTTCTTTTAGAGAAAAAAATTATAAGTAAGAATAATATTCTCATGCAAATTGAGGAAGAAATCAGAGAGAAAAATAAAGTATAATATGTGCTTTTGATGTAAATAAGAAAAGAGTATAAGCAAAATATTTTATTCTCAAGAGAAATTTTTCTGCATAGAAATTAAAGAAATGTCGAACAATTTATTATATATTATAGTAAAAGATATGGAATTATCGATTGGTTGAGTATTAATGAAATTATTCTTCTTAATTGAGGTGGTAAAAAAAAGTATTTTCGGAATCGAACTATGATGCAACAGAATTCATTTTTTATTTACTTAAAGAGCGGACATCGTAGTCTGCTGCCAAACTGAAAAACAAAGAGTGAATTGAATCGAAATCTAAATTACGACGATCTTTCTGATCTGCTGCAATACAATAGAAAATTGTTTGATCGCATTTTGTTAATTGCTTGTTAAAATATTCCTTAAAAAAAAATTATCTTTTAAAACATTTATTTTAGCCCATTGATTCGATTATAAAATTCATTTAAATTCGATTGATTTGTTCTCAAAAGAAACTTTCGAATAATCCATCTTAAAGTAAATTTCTAAATAAGATATTATAGCAATTGAAAGAAATAGATTTCTTCATGATTATTCCATATTCCATTTCTTTTTTAATGAGATGAAATAAGATTGTGAAATGTTCGTCCATAGAAGTTTTCCAAACATATATATCTTCTTTGTTGCACAAATAGAACTAATTTATAGTTTTACTTATCTAAATTAATTAATTTTTATACTAAAGATAGTTTTACTTATCTAAATTATGATTTAATGATCATTTTTATCATATGCACAACACTTACACACAACACCTGCATAAACACACACACACACACACACACACACACACACACACATGCACAACAACTTTCAAACTCTGATTGAAATATAATAAAATAGAAGGAAAAAGTTTGCTGCTCTTATATAGTTGTTTTTGCAGAAAACGAAGTGTTTTAGATCGATTGCAACATTATTTTAAATCTGAGAAAACAATTATTGAATGATAATTTGGTAGAGAAAATCTAATTAGAACAATTAATTAATGAATCATTCATAATCACACTATCTTTTCTATGCTCAGAAAATAATGCTAAGAATGCTAAAAATCTTTCTCATTTTTACGGCCAATAAGAAGAAAACATTTTTTGTGAGAAATTCGAAAAGTATGAAAAGCTAAACTTCTTCCTTTCTTTCTCTTTTTTCCAAAAGGAAATTTCACAATTCTTATAAATAACATATATGTCAATATAAGAAAGTAAGTGATCAATATACAAATTTTCATGTTATGCATTAACTATATTATTTTATGATTTACTTATTTTCATATACTAAATGATATTAACCGGAATATAGCATTATTTATTTCCGGAAAAAAATATTCAAAGTAACAAATACGAATTTTAAGCCATATTTTTATATTGTATTTGTTAAATATTATTAGCTTCAAATTTTAAAAAATATTTTATTAATACCAAATGTTAGAAATAGAAAAAGCATTTAAATAATTACTTTCAATATTGCATAACGGATAGTAAATACATTCTTCTTTAACATTAATTTCAGTTATAAAACGAATTTTTTAAACAAATTCTTCAAAATTATTTCTTTATGATTTGTGAATGATAAATTTTAATGAAATGTAACAAGTGAAATATATTAGATTTTCAAAAATTAATTAATTATTGACACCTTTCAAAGATTTCAATTGGTTGGATACATTGTAAATGTAAATGTCTTTTGCATTATTCATTTTTTTAGCATTTATTTGTTGTAAAATAATAACCGATTGTTTAGTAATCAATTAGTTACATAATATATTTTTATGTTTTAATAATATGTTTTAAAAAAAAAAAAACAAAAAAACAATTAATTACTGTATTTTCCAAGCAAAAGCAATTTTCATTAGTAATTAAATGTTTTTATGAATTAAAATTTAAAACAAATATTTCAGTAAAAAAATGAATGAATTAACAAATATCATTTAAAAAAAGCGAAAGTTTATAAATTTTTCTAAAATTTTTGTCAAAAATTATAAAATGAAAATTGATGCCAATCATTAAAAATCGATTAATCCAAATCGATCGATTGATTAAATTCATTGTGACATCTTTATTTCTCTCGAGAATATTCACAGATGGAAGATCACATCAATTATCAAAAATAATCGTTGAAAGAAGATTAAATAAATCGAAAGTCAAATCAGATTAATTGTTATTAACGATTGCAAAGAAGAGGGATATTTTCTTTATTTATTTCCATAATAAATATTTCAATAAGAAATAAATGAAATAGCATAAATTATTAAAGTGAAGTAAAGGTTTATAAATTTTTCTAAATGATGAAAATTAATTGTTAAGCAATAAATCAAATTCTAAAATTAACCGGCTTGCTAACTATTCACCTATAAAGATCATTGCTTACTTCTTCGCTAACCATTACTGGACAACGAGAAAGTGTACTGAATTGATTATTAAATAAAAGTAATAATAGATCCAGATTAAAAGTTACTCTTTATTTGTACATTCATTTTATTAGTTATGATAGCATTCCCTAAAATCATTTTTTTGTTCTCTGTTATGATCAATCAGTAATAATTTTATTGCCGTTTAAGGTATTTGCTCTTATGTGTTGTGATAGTTGGAAATTTAAATAATTCTGTTTCAGTAATTGATGCATTGTTTCTTTTTTTATATTCATTTCATTCCAAGAACTTAGCATATTTTATTTTTGACTTATCTTTAGCATTCAATCTTCAGGCCCCTCACTTAATCATTGTTTAACATTTTGCGCTTTTTATTTTCCGTGAAGGACTGAACATCTCACATCCGAACACTTAGACAGAAGTTCGTATCGCATCCAAACACTTGGACAGAAGTCCGTGAAATATGCCTACTACACAAAATAATTCAGCCATTTCGATATCTCCCAGAAACTTTGAAGAAATTCTATGTCAATATGAAAATCATTTAAATTTTGTAAGAAAGGAAAAACAAAGGGAATTATATCAAAATAGATTAAATTAAAATGGAATAAATCCAATTAAATTCAATTAGAGTTAATATGTTGCACTTAAAAAGTTTTGAAATTATTTAATAGACTAATAAAATGATGTTGTAATTCATATAAAACGAGAAGATTATAAGAATCGTCGTATAGCTATAGTAGTAATTGTAAATGTCTGAAATGGGACATAATTATTCCATCATCGTTGACAGTTTATGAACATTATTAATTACAGAGATGACAGAGAGCAATTGGAAGGGATGATAGTTTGGTGGATGAATTGGTTGTATTATCAAGTTAACAACGGTCAACCGATCATCACTTCAATCGATTTCTATTTTATATGAACTGTGCAATTTTCAACATTATTGCCAAACTATACGATTATCATTTGCAGATAGATTTTGATTTTAATTTAAATTAAATGCACTTAATACGCAATATGTGTTTGCGTTACCGCATTGCAGGAGTTTTTTTTCAATAAGTATTCCTTATGAAACTCTTGACGGTATTCAAATTTTTCACTGTAGAAAATGTTCGAAATTTTAAATCACTTGTAGTACACATATCATTCCATAGCTAACAGTTTGTTTATCAATACATTCAGTAGTAGTCATTGAATATAATCATTCGTTTTTTTGTTACCGCTGATATTTATTAAGCCTTCTAAATATTATCTTCTTCTTTTCTTTATTTATTAGTGCTTTAATTTTGATTTCAATTTTAATTATCATTTTGTTAGTTTTAATTATCATTTTTAGCCTTTTGTTAAATTTGTATTAGTAAGGAAATTAGAAGAGATTTGAGTGAGTGATTAAAATCAGTTCTGAAAATGGCATCAACTTTGGCTACGCTAATATTTTGCCATTAATAATTGAAGCAATACAAAATGGAAGTAAAAATTTTAATTTTAATAGTTAATTAATACCGAAGAAATTGGAAAATGAGTTTCATGAAATTTTATTATATTCCTTCCATTTTCTCTTCTTCTCCACTCTTCCACTTTTTCCCTTAATCCTCTTATCTATCTGCAATTTCAATCAAGTATTTTTGTTCAAAAGAAGCTTAGATTCAAATGATTTTATTCAAAAGAGTTGCGATAGAAAGGAAGAGGAAGAGATGCCTTATAAGCGCTCTCTGTCACAATTTTCTCTTTGCTTAGCTTTTGTTTGAAGAACCTGTTTCAGGATGAAAGTTTAGAGAGGACATCAATACTGAGTCTTCGCAACTATTATTAGCTGCTAAAATTTGTTTGTGGACAGTCTTTTCTGAATTCCGGATGCTTTAACTCAGTTTTCTGAACCATATTTAAGTTAGCATCCGTTTGTCGGTTAAAAGTAACGTCTGATATAAACAATCTTCCTGAACTACTTGAAGATTTTTAGACATGACGACTCTTTGCGGCTAATTCTTTTTTAATATAGCACAAATTTCATCTTTTGGTTCTTCAAACTTAGTTTAATAAAATCTAGCCCATCAACAAATGGAAGATCATGAAAGACTTCAGAACCAGCCGATCGTTTAATGAAGTCAATTATTTAAAAGACAGATGCGAAAGTATGGTTAGAAGTTTTGTCGAGTTGTACAAGACAAGAATGGATCTAATCTAAATCACTTCATTTAATTTAAATTTTTTATACATAACTTACCACATACTACACAGTATCAAGCAATTAGTGTTTGCTTAAACGTCACAGTAAATTTTATATTTTTGCAAATAAATGAGATCTTTTTAAAATGGATATTTTGCTAGAATCAGCCGAAATATTCATTGCACGGATAATTATGATGTGTGCGGAACAGTACCAGACATAATACGCCATATCTGAGTCACCTACAAGAAAAGCCAATTCAAAATGCCAGTTCATTCTGCTCGATTCATCTATCTAATCAAGCTTTCAGAGTCAAGATATGCCGACTAACTAAACATTAGGGTTATCCATCTAAAGCTATTTTTCAACATTTCAATAAGATCCACCAAAAGTTTCTGTGCAGAAGCTTTTATAAAATTCTATCCGGAAATACATTCAACTCCTGTCTAAATCAAATTTTTTTTTTGAAAGATTGGATTTCTCGAGATGTGGGATTTCTGAATAGTAATGGTTTTATATACGTTACTGCTGATGCAATTAAAAAAGCGGTAGTAGACAGGTGAGGTTACTTCTACTCCAACTCTGTTCTTTCCTGTTTCATCGTCATAATACATGCTCTATGTTGCCTCTTTCATGATATTAATACCTTTCTGCTAGATATTATTTACTGTTCAGAAACATTAATTCAATATTAACTGTTTCAAAAACAACCTATAGATATTTATTGACTGTTCAGAAACAGTAAGTAATCTCTGTCTATTCCTATGCAAAAACATTCACATGTCTGTTAGAATGTCAAAAGTGTTAAGATCAGCTAAAATAATAAAATGAAATTAGAAATGGAATTGCATTTATGATTTAATTTTACTCATGTTTTCATGTTTCCACACAACATATTTATATGTGATTCACATTGTCAAATATACAATAATATGGAATCTATCAACTATTTTTATCTAATAACCGAGAATTGGATTGGTGTTATATGTGACTGAATTGATAATAAAACATTGCACGTGTATATGTTGTATTAGAGATTAAAGATATACATGTGAATATGTATATGCGTGTGTTTGTAGTTTATATGTAATTACATAGCATATAAATGTGCGGTACTATGTAAACACTGTTTCATAATTGATATACATATCAAAACTAGTAAATACATTACCAAGTGCCCAGTAGTAGTGCACCCATCTCGATGAGATAAACAAGCAAACAAGGATAGCAGTAGGAGAATATAATACTGTCACGTACTGGTTACCGTCCACTTAAAGATAAACTTCATCTCTAGAAAAAAAAGTGAAATTTTAATGTGTTGAAAAGAACTCAACCTGATTGTCTTAGCAATATTTGCTACTGTACTTTGAATTCAGCATTCTAAGATAGTTTTGGATCCATCGGATGCTAATCACCTTCTTCAGTAGTGCTCAAATGTAAATTAATCATTTTATCTTATTGAAATATTAGGAGAACTGTTGTTGAATGACAAAGAGATATGAATTTATCAGTAAGAGAGTAGAAACCGAAGTATAAGCTCAAGTAATGTTACTCAACAATCCTGAATTATCTAATTGTTTATTTCACATATTCTTGCGGTTATTCCTTTATTCAGCTGCTATTGAAATTTTTTCACATCAATTTTCTCCTACTTATCTTCAACTATTTGTCTACACAATTAAGTTCCCATTGAATCATTTTGGACAAATGCCTGAAAGCTGAGGGCCTGTTTCTATACTCACACGGGTATCAAGCCTTACTTTTTAGATTTTCTTGCACAATATCTGATTCGATTGACATCCCTTCCCCTCAATTACGTTTGCACCAACATCCGCTGCTATATAACTGATGTTTTTTTTATTGATTCATATGAGTGTAATTATAATTTATTATTCTATGCAATCATAGTTTTAATTTTTTTATTGATCTACGCGAATATAATTTTGTAGATCATTTTGGAACTTTATTTTATCAAAGTGATAAGCAGTTCAAATCTGTTCACTGCCACAGTGGAAATGATTCTTAAGATTGTAGGAGCTATATTAGCAATCATAACCGTTCCGATTTGACGGAGAAAAGAAACTAATATTTAATATCAGCCACATCAATTAAAGTGCTTCTAATTGTGATGATGATATCAATGAAATCTATAATTGTTTCTGATCGTTACACCACAACCGCACTTTTCATTCATACTTACCATCTTGTAACAAATAATATGTCTGCACTGTCTGTGTCACGTGTTCTCAAACTTTACATATAATTGATTATCAATTTTGTCGAAGATTTTGTTACTTTCAGTCTCAAATTTGAAGCAAAACTATAAAATATTTCCCAAACGGCTTCATACACACACAGACATACACATACATATTACACGAAAATGTCCATTGTTGTGGTTGTGTGCCATCATTAGTTCACGATTTTCACGAGGACCTCTATCGATTCTTGATTCTTTTCTGCTATTCCCTTTTCTTCTCTTCTCAATCTATATTGTCTTTTCCATTTCACTTTCCCAGCCTATTTTTCCGGGGCCAAGAAAAAACCTTCAAATGTTCTGGTAGCCTTAAGCTGACACCACTCAACATAACATCAAATTCCATTCTCACAAAACTTGCCTAGCATATGTGTATGTGCGTGTATGTGAAGGGGTGGTTAGGTATACATGTGTGTGTGTGTGTGTATGTGTATGTGTGTATGTGTATATTCTATAATCATGAATTTTACAAGTATCCCGAGAAAGCGGACATATATTTATATATATTCTTGCTTTGAATTTCAACAGTTCCTCAACAAATTATAGATTATACACACTTATATTGCATACATACATATGTAAACCCTCACATACATATATATGTACCCCCATCATATAGATTCACACATAACACACAAATGCATACATATGCTCAAATACAAAGTTTGATTGATATTGCTGACATCAACAGTTAGCGCAGATTTTCAGATTTAGAATTCTTTTTTAAATTCGATTTATTCCTTTTTTGGAATAAGTGATTTTTCCTATACGTTATTTTTATCAACCTGACAGACGTATTAAATGTTATTAGGTATACCTATGTAATGTATTCCTTCTTCAACTAACCATTTGCTGATAATGTATTCTTATGGACATTTGAATGGTAACAATGATAAAAGTAACAAAAATGTGTGTTATTAAAATTTAATGTTGATTGCACAAATATGTTACGGAAAAACGATCGCATACATATATAAAATGACAGATGAGAATAGAATGATTGCAGAAGTTGTTAAGTGCTAGAGATAACTCTGACCTCACGAAAATATATGACCCCACGAATCGTTGCATTTGACTACAGGTGCCTCATTCGGTTACTTATATCAGGAAATGCAACATTATGTTGTCACTATGAACTATTATATTATATTATTAAGTCCCTAAAACAGGAACCGCGCATGTTATTCCAGTGAATAAATGGAATTAGGCAGGAAAGGAAAACATTACGGAAGATCAAGAATTTTTTTTCACATCAGTGACTTATGCTATCCAAAATGAAGATTAAAAGAAGAAACGATTGAAAACAGTGCTGATACTATTGCAAGAAACTGTTTGCTGTTATACTCATATAAAATTTATGCTTAAAAAATTTCATTTGCTTAATTACTTTTGGGCCGTCTTCCTTCCTTTCCATCTCATCATAAATTAATAAATTATAGTATCCATCCATTTACTGAATATTCAGTAAATTCATATATATTTTGTTAAATCAATTCAGAAAGAATTCTTGAAACCACTTTGTTAAGTAAATGATCAAGAAAGCAATGAGATTACTGAGAGAAGACTTCAACTTAGTTTTAAGCATAATTTAAACGAAAACATGATGACAGATGAAAAGTGTTACACTTTACACTTGTTTACCATTTTCTTTATTCGTGTCAAAATTGTTTAAGTGACTATGTTAAAAATTTTTATGACACATTTTTCGTCTTTCACATAAATGAAGAATTTAAATAAAAGTTGAAATCAATTAAAATAAAGGTTGAATTGAGAAATATTTTCAAATGCTCTTTGAATATGTTTCTGAAGTCTTTTTATGCTTCCTTCTCCTGCATTCTTTTGATCAATTTCTTGGACGACACACTATTCATTTTTCAATTTTTAAGCGGTATACAGCAAGTTATAAAATAATATTTGATGTTTCAAAATTTTCTGCATAATTTCGAAAATTTTCGAAATTTTCCCTAAAATTTGTTTCGATGAGAAGAAATATTTATCTGAAAGCAGTGTAAATAATTTTTGTCTTATCCTACAGTTATCTTCATCTTTAGCTAAAAGAAGTGAGAAGGATGGGTAGCAGCAATTAATTATAAAAAAATAAAATATAACAGCTGGAAGCCGTGAGAGTATTTGAAAAGGTTTATCCGGAACGCACTCAGTGTATCCATATCGCATTGCAGTGTTACTTCAAAAATAAACTTTCAAAAAATGACATCACCTTCATGCCACTCATTTCATTCCTTACGATTAAATACTGAAAGCACGAACGTGCTTTTTAATTGTAAGGAATGAAATCATATTTTCTAGCTTTCTTTGTGAAAAAAAAGAAAACAAGTAGAAGAAATTGGCACGAATTTCTGCTATTCTTTCCATTCTTCTAACTATGATATTTCCCTACTTTTTCCCTTTACAGCACTTTTGATTCATTGCTTGTGAAATTCGCAGCTAGTTAACGTGCAGAAAAAGGGGCAATAATTGGACAATATTTGAAGTACAGTAAAATTCCTTTCGGGAAGTTCCAAGTGAATAAAAAAGAAGAACCTTAACAGTTCGATATCGATAGCTTAATTAGTGGAAAACAAAATATTGCGATAGCTGATTTTGTTAATTTCAAGCAACAGCATAAAGTCTCGTTTAATCATATAATCAGATTGGAGCTGTGCTATTACTATACCTTGCTAATCCTGCAGTTAAATCTATCGATCCTTTTCAGTATGATCAAAGGTTACGAGGATCCTCAATCGATAAATCTATCCAATCTCTTCGCTCTAATTAAAAGTCTTCCTTCAGTTATTTAAGCCAAAATATTTAAAAGATTGAAAATCAAAATTTTGCTTGCGGTAATGAAAGATACTATTAAGGAACATGAGATATTTCATTTTTCGACCAGTAAAAGAAATAATGTAAAAGCAAAGGTAAAGGAATTAAGCAGCAAACTAAGTAAAGAGGTTATAATGCGACTCTAACCTTTCCACTGACAATAACTGCCATTGGACAACTTTGAGTAAATCGGAAAATGTTCCATTTCAAATCCCAAATTCCAGTTCGCTTCCCTTTTTCCCCTCTTCATTAGAGTAATGCATAGCGTAAGGGTTATCATCTACAGTTTCTCTGTCTATCTCTCTGCGAAAAATGAATTCCCCAATTACTCTCATCATCGGGAATCGTTATAACTTAACAATTTTTTCAATACTGGCTCTACGATGCTCATGCAATCTATCGTCTCCTCACTTAACTCATTATCTTCCCATTCTTAATCTCTAATGGACGTATTTTTAAGTCTCATCGATCTCTAAAAAATCTCTTCAAAATCAACTCTATTTTCTAACGCTACGTCGTCTTCGCTAATAATTAACAGTTGGATGACACAGTAAAAAGGCCTCATATCACACTTGTAGTATTAATTTGGTGGAGGTTGGCGAGCTTGTGGAAGTGTGGATAAGTGGAATGAGAATGGTTTGTCACCGATGATATCATTGACAGCGCAAGAAGATACAAATAATATCTTTACTACTAGAGTGGTCCTCTTCCTCTCTTTCTCTGTCTCCCTCACAATGTTAGTCATTCACGTTATTTATCCAATAGAGCATTTTTTTCATAAACTTTGAATTAATCGTTTGGTAGATAACATTCCTGAAATTAAATTTTCCCTTTTAAAGTCAGTTCAAATTACAAAGTTATATCTATGTTTAGAACAAAGTTGCAATATGGTTTGAGGAATTGTGCAAATATCAACAAGGCTTATGCTTCATGTGACCATAGACGTTATCTTTCATTTGATCTTTTTTAGGAATATTATATTGGAAAAACTGTGAACCAATTTTGTACCATAATTTTACACTCTGTGGTCCATTTCAACGGTACTCAACATGATTCGATGGAAGTTTTTCAAGGCTAGCTGATACTTTTTTTGCGTTTTCTGATATCTTTGTTGTACGTAACATACAATGGTTCTACGGCCGTTAGAATTTGCGGATTGCCTGTCAGATAGTCCATGGTTTCGCCAAAATTTGCGGGAACATGAAAATGTTTTGGAAGATGCCCATAAAAATATCAAAAATATCGAAATACAATGCCGCGAACTTATTCATTGCACGAGGAGTAAGTTTTACATTGTTTTTATATTTTTTCTTCATTCATTTTTCATTTTGCGCATCTTGTTGTCATCCTAATTCCGATTCTTGTTTTTTTCAATTTTCATCATTTCTATATTCTCTTTTTTTGTTCACCCTTTTTTGAATGTTTCTTTTCTATGGTTAAAATGAAAATTTCAAGTTTATTTTAGGGGATACAGGAATATTTTTTCATATGAGCTTAAATTTGAATATAACAAGTGTCAAAGAAAATAGAAAATACTTCACATTTAATTTCGATGTTACGCGGCTCATTAATTTATAACATTTAAAAATTTTTCATTCTGCTTAATTAATTTAACTTGTTTTTCTTTTGCTCATATAATAGTTTGCAGATTTCTAGGAAGTCATCACGATTTTATAGATGGCTACTTACAGTTTTGTAGTGTGCAACCAAGTTGAAAAAAGATGAGAAATAATTTGCAATTATATTGTAGAACTTTCCGTGGCTCAAAGAGCATTTGCAAAGTCGTTGAAAGAATTTAAATTTGTCACAATTGGTAGTACTCAGACAGACGATGAACGAAAAATAGGTTAGTTTTTTCTTTTTGGTTTTTTATTCTTTTAGCCAGGCTTTTGTTATCAGCAATATCAACTTTGATGAAGGATATTTTAATTCCAGATGCTTAGATTTTCGTACATTTTACTGCTATATAGTGTATAATGCAGAATGCCGATAACTTTTTTTTTACCTATTTCTACAATTACATTAGCGATGGCAGTGGATAAAACAATCAGTAAAAATTGCAGAGACTCAGCATTTCGAGTCTTTTTTTTATTGTCTAAAATCATTTAGAAACTTTACATTAGAAGCTCTAAAATCTCTGTGACAAAGTCGCTGCTCAGCGTTATGTCAGTAATCGTAGCAAAAGCTCACTTAATAGATTTGCAGCTGAGTGTATGAGTAAATTTGGCGATTTTGTAAGTCAAATTGAAGATCATCGCGAAAAAATTATTGAAGATTCGGAGATTCATTTTATCGAGCCTCTACGTAAATTTCGAGTGGAAGGAATTGGCAGAGTTAGTTTTAGTTATTTGTGATTAAAGATTGCGTTCATGTTGAATAATATTGAGTATGTGCGTCTGCTCACACTTCGGTAAGTAGTTCGGAACTCTGTAGTAATGTATTACTTTTCAACTAATGTTTTCTGCTAAATTTCAAATTGCGGATTTACCGCTAATTTTCAAAGATTAAGAAATTTTTTCCAGCCCGATGTTATCATAAAATACCTATATTGTTTTTCCTAACTTTAGACAGTGCAAAATGCAAATTGATTTAGGTATTACATGATGACAAAAAGAGGTACGAAAAGGAATCCAACAAGTTTTATGCATCGCTCGAAAAACATTTACACTTATCGACCGTGAGTTTCTTCTTATTGTTGGTGAAGTTTAATTTCCTGCTGTAGTCTTTTCTTTCATTAATAAAATAATTTTACTCACAAAAAATTCTTCCTAAAGTTTTCGTCACGGTTTAGGATAAGAAATATTTCAGTGTATCTGAACAAAGAACACTAGAAATTCCAGACAAAGATGATATGACTACCCACAGCTTGTTTAGCTGTAAATTAAACAAAATAATTAAATAGCTAGCTTAGCCCTCCTATGGTTTTTGCTACATGGTTGTGATCCAAAATCAAGCCGAGAATTAATCTGCTTTTGAATAGATTGTTGAAAATTCAGTATCGTTTTGAAGGCGCGAAAAAATGATTTCAAAGAAGCGGATGCTCAATTGGACATGCAACAAAGGAATTTCTGCAGTTGTTCGCTGGACTATGTAACAGCAATACAGGCGGTTCAGGAAAGAATGAAATTTGAATTTGTGGAGACGTTATGTTCGTTCGTATATAGCTGGCTCACTTTTTACCATGTTGGTAAGTGTAATGTTTGCTTATATAAAAATAAATTTTTTATGCAAATCAAGGACCTAATAAAAATTGGTTAAGCCTCATTAAAGTTGTATTGCATTGTACCTTGCTGGCATCAATAAAATTATTGTTGATACCCGTAAGAATTTTTTAGGTCACGTAACGCATGAAGACTTCAAACCATTTCTAAGTGAAGTGCAATCGAAAGTTCAAAAGGTCATATTTTCGTGCTCGTTTTCTTTATAGATGATATCTATTTCCATGTTGTTAGGGTTATTTTTTCATCATTTGTGGTAATAGAATGCTTACTTATTATTGATGAGAGTATCAGAGAGAAAGTTATGTATTCCAATTCATTTCATGAAAGTTTTCCTGGTACTTTTGTTAAATAAAGAACTAGTTTTAGGCGAAACAAAGCTTTGAAGAAACAAAAGAATATTATGTGCAGCTCAAAGACAAAATGCTGATAAATCATTTGAAAAATGCAGTTGGTTTTAATTTTTGCCAGAGTTTTAAACGTTTTACCTTATTGTGTGTATATGAAATATTTTGATAGCTGGTATGATAAGTTCTTTCAGAGATCTAACTATGTGGAATTAGGAGATGTACAGCGCTGAGTTCCTTATTACTGTATTTAGTAACTTAGTCTATGTTTTTTTCAACTGCCACATTCCTAGAGGTTGGGAAAATAACTTCAGGAAGCTGGGAATCTTCAAGATGAAATAATCATAGTTATTTGCAAAGTATTGAGTAGTTAATAATATTTTTCGAGAATTGCCTGAAAATTTCGATTTTGTTTCAATTAATTTTTTGCATAAATCCGATTTTACGACTTTCAGGTATTTCAAACAAACGAAAGTGATAATTTCAGTGAAAATCCTCGAACCGTTTCTAGTATTAAACAAGGCTATATTTTTGTTCACGAGAAAAGTAGAATTCCAAGTAGGTTGTTTCTGATTCCTAAAAACTTGCTATGTTTTATTGAGGCGTGTCTTTCCATGATATGTAACGTAATCATATTCTCACTTTACTACTCGGAGCTCTCATTACATATTTCTTTTCAGAAACAATCGGTAGGGATGTTTTGTCAAATCGATGGACTATGTATTATTGTGTATATCAAAAAGAAACGCGAATATTTACAATGATTCCAGTAAATAATACGGCAAGAATGGTTAGTAGGATCTCAGAGTTATGATGCTTTATTAATAATTATGGATGAAAAATGATGAAGTTTGAGGATGACTGAGTTCCACTTCACATTTTATTGTGTTGTATTGTATATTTCCCAAAACTCCGGAGTGTTTTTTTCTTTATCTATACCATGGTAAGATACCCAACAAATACCATGTGGGAAAATGGAACTCGCCCAAGTTACTTATAACAGTAATAGATATAAAAAGTCCAACATTATTTATCTTTCAGTACATTTTATTACATTCTAAACTGTTCATCGTAAATTAGGTCCGCGTAACAGTCTTTCTCAAATCATGTTTTAATATTTCAAATATTTCATTCAAATCCCTCAGATTTCCCTCAGTTTTTAATGTTCATTAATTTTTTTTCCATGATTTATCGCTTAAGGATATGAAAGGTGCACTTGGACAATCCGTTTCTTTTAAATTGAGAACATGCACTCGAAGGGCTTCAGACAGTATTGACAAAAGGTTTTTTTTTTTCTCTCGAAGTATTAATAACATTTCAAATGAAAGTTGTGAAAATGATAGTATTGCAATAAATCATTAAAGCATTTTGTACATCTTAGTTTCTATGTAAAATCACTTTCCAGATTTTGCTTTGACATCTTAGCAATGGATCGTACTGAGCAAATGACGTTACAAGCACTATCCGAAGAAGATCGCCGACAATGGCTTGATGCTATGGACGGAAGAGAGCCCGTAAGATTTTATATCGTTTGACAATTTATATTCATAAAATACTGATTTCAAAGATTTTTTTTATTTCACTTTATTAATAGAGTTACGATTTCACTGTATAAATGGAATATATAAGTTTCTCTTTATGCACATTTCTCAAAAACAGCGCAATGACGAGACAGATTTCAGGTATACTCACCCGGAGCAGGACCGACATCAAATTGTCTTGGAAGTAAGCGCTTTTTATAGCAATGGGCAAAATTGCATTTGCGTAATTCTGAGTTTCCATTTTTTTTCTTTTTTGATCGTGTCTTTGGTGCATATTTGTTTACTAAAACTCACATAGTCACATTTTGCAAAAATTTCATAACCTCAAAATTTTTTATTAGTGATTAGATTTATTGTCTGCAGTCTTTTTTTCCGGACTTATCAGTGATATATTATCAAAAATTTTGGACAAAACTTAATATTCCGACATTACATCTTTTGATATCATTGCTATATATTAAGCACTTGATAAAGGTTTAGTAATTTCACTGATTAAATGATTTAGTCCAACCATTGATAACATGATAAGGCGTTGCAGATTACATATATGTATTGTGACTGGTCTTGTCCAGTTGCTTCTTGCTAAATTTTACATCTTTTTTCTTTTCTAATTTTCTAGCCTATTTTAGTTTTTTATTTTTCTAGATCTTCGAAGTAATTATTGAAGGATGACTTTTTTGATTATCAACTTAAGGATCTCAGAAAGATCATACGATTTTTAGAGGAAAAATTAGGAATTTCAATTTTGTGCTAGTTTTTATGTGTTATGGTGGCTTGTTACTCCGGATTTTTTATGATCTTGCTGCTTATGCTATTTTTAAAGTTATTTTTTAATGATGACGAACCGGTGGTAAAAGAATGAATAGAAGTACTATCATTAGCTTTAGCAGCGTATTCATTACATGGTGTTTACTTTGTCATATCCCGCTGCATCGATCGAAAATTGTAAATATTTGTGCTTTTGTGTCCGTTGAGATGACCTGAATCATTTTCATATATATAATATACACATTTTTTTGAATTACATGACAACGGTCATGTTTTAGGGTTACTTGCAAGAAAATATATCTTTGAAAATACTTTTCTGATTTAATAAGGTAGAATTTAAGAAGCATCTATACATGATAAGAGTTATACAGAGTACTAAATTTGCTGGGCAGCTTGCACTTTTCGAAAAAAAATCCAGGAAGCCAGTTAACTGCTGTTTTTCAGAGAGGATGAGTACATTGGTTTGTTTCTCTCCATTTAAGTTTACTGTGAAAGAGATAAGTTTCAGTAGGATTTCAAATATATTGCGAAATGATATTTCATTTCTGGCTCTTTTAGAAAAGTCTTCAAAAATTGTTTAAAATTGCTTAGATGTGAAATATTGTTATTTCTTAGTGTGGATTTGAATATCCAATAATTGTGGTGTCTAAGCGTACATGGTTTATCTCATTTGTGGCTGGAATGTTGACTTTATGCCATAAATCAATGTCATGAAGAATTGCTTTCTATGGCAATAATTCGTTTGACTATTGCTACCCGCAATAATAACAAGAGAGAACCTATGCACAGATAGTGATAGAAGTTGATCACCATCTGGTCATTAGTTCAGCCTCCTATTAATTATGAGGATTTGGAACTAAGATTTTATGCACAGAATAAAGTTTGAAAGGAAATTAAAGTCTTCAAATTAGGATGAATTTATTATAAAATAACGCACTTCCTTTAATGTGCAAGAAATTTATTCCGAGAGCAGTTCTTGTCTTGTGATAAATGACAAAAGAGTTGGAATGAGTAATATTAGAAGAGCGTGAAAAGGGAGAGAAGAAATTGTTAACGTTGCTATTATAGCAGTCACGACTATTGAAGAAAAACTTTGAGAATGATGATAATTTCAAGTCTTGGAGGATGGGGAATAGAGTTTTTCTTTTTTTGCTTCGTTAAACAGTTGTCAAATTCCATTAACAGTAAATGAAACAAGACATCTTTTAGTTATTTTGCCGTTAATTATAAGTAAGATTTGTTATACAAGTTCATATACCTCGTTCATTAATATACGAACATTTGGGAAGCATTAGGTTGCTTCCCAAATGTTCGTATATTAATCAAAAAGATAATGTGCCTCTCGTTGATTGACCGAGGGACACATTATCTTTTTGAGCTAGAATATTGCTAAAAGCTTTGTTAGCAAACATAGAATAATTTGAAATAATGCTAGGAGTGTTTTATTTCTATATAAATATACAAACAACAAATAACTACATGAGATCATGGATTTAACTCATTCTTGGACTAATAGCAAAAATCAACGTTTAAATTTATTAAGTCTGTATGACTAGCTGCTAGTTTTTATTTATAGTTTATCTTTCTGATCTGAATGTTATAGTTGCTTGGTTCTAGAAAGTAACGGCCCTTACCAAAAAACAGTTTTGTAATGACAGAGAGAATTAAATAAAAGCATAAAGGTATCTTTTTCAAAAAAGTAATAGTGCGATCTGCTGCTAAATTTCAAGAGTACTGATGCACAGATGGCTTTGCCTCGTATTCTCCTGAATTTTATTGCTTAAAATCTTCCATTTGAAAATTTCATTTGCTCGAGGGTTGTTGTTTTTTTGAAAAGGAGGGATTTTTTTTGCAATTCTATCAGCCTAATAACTCAGAATGCCATCGGTACGGGCTTGTTGTTGTTTTATATAAATGAGTTAGTAAATATCTTCAATAGTAGTAAGTTATTTCGGGCACAGTAACGAAACCTCAGAAAGGCATGATGTTATTCCGAAATGTTTTTGAAATGTTTTTAAAAAGTGCGTACCCACTTATCCAAGAGATTCACTTTCATTCACATATTTATCATGCTGATCTTTATGGTTGATGTCATTTGCAAACATATACAAATATAAAACGGAGGAGGAGCAAAAGGAAGAATTAGAGAAAGGGAGAAATTCAATATTTCTTATGGGCTTAAATTTTAAAGGAATTAGAAGATCCAAAAAGATAGACTGAAAATATATCCATTGCTTATTAGACTTTTTCCCTTTAGGCGTCATTGGTTTCAGTTCGTATGAAAATCCCAGCAGCAGAAACAGCAGCACTACTTCATTGATGATGTTTTCATAAGCAATGAAATTTATGTTTAATTTCTCATTCTTCTGAACATTATTTCTCACCATTCCAAGTCATTCAAATATTATCATTTCCTGTTTCGTTAAACATTTTCTATGCGCCCTTCATTCACAGAGTATACCCAATCATCGGGTATCACTAATGATCTCAATCGTGCCTCAACAGCTTACAATTTGACGAGAGGTTTGAGAGCCGTATATTGCGGTAGTGCATTTCTGCCAGCATTTGTATTGGACGAATGTCATGGTATCTTTTCTGTAGGCTTTCTTCTAAGCTGTTTTTATTAAAATTTTTCCCTAAGATTTGATTTCGACTGAATATATATTGTTGGAAAATTTGCAGCAGCTCTCAATGATGATGGTTTCGATTTTGTACGGAAATGTATAGAAGCAATAGAAGAAAAAGGTTTGTGAATTTTGGAAGAGAGCAATTAATTCAAAATTTAAATAAAATATAAATTAAAGAATTTTGGCAAGTGTTTCAATATTAAATTATTAAACTTGAAATTATATTTTCAAGTGTAAAACTGTGACATCTAGATGATAAATAAACTGATAAACTTCATTTTCAAAGGCGTTTCGATTTAATTACAATTGCTTGTGATTGAGAAGGTAAGTTATTATTACACGATGATTGGCAACAGTTCCTCGAATTATGACACCTTGCGAGTTTAATTTGGCTGCGATGAATTTTAATCTTGAAATTTAGCGTTAGGAATGAAGAAATTGTAACTATTAAAGTTTGGTCCTTTGTCTCATATTATGCCAACTTGTTCACTTTTTGATTGATTGAAATGAGAGTAGGAAATGAAATGAATGACATTTTTACGGTGGTAATATTTATTTAATGCTCAAGCTCACATGCTTCAACTATTGCGGTAGACATTGAGACTAATTAAACTTTTACAAATTCATGGTCTTAGCTTAACATCTGTGTTTTCTATCCAATCATTTATTTTACCTTTCCTTTGCCAATTAATTACATGTTTTCAAGTGGTAGAGGCACTTTTCCTTACGAGAAATACAATTCTTTTTTTTTGCTGTTGCATTTTTTCATTTTTCCTCGTTTTCAAATTGAAGAATAGTGTAAACTAAATAAGTATTATTGCAAGCGGAGAACTTCAAATTTTGTAATTAATAAAATATCTGCAAATGCTTGTGAAGTCTTGGATCGTAAGTCCTGACTTTTTCATAATATACTGTTGTCAGAAATGACAAAAGCTCTATGTATCGGAAGGCTTTGGTTTAAGATATTTTTTTATTCATTATGTGCAAAATTTATCAATAAATGGCGTAAAAAAGATCGTGAATCAAATTTTCAATACAAATTTAAACAGTAAGCATGTGGAAATGACATTTGCACAACTCACAATGTATCAGACCAATAAGGAAAAATTTTTTTGCTGGTTTCTGAAGCTAGCCAAAGTCTTAAAGTACGGGAGATTTCCAGATTAAAGAATTTGCAGCTACTTACTGTTCAATTTTCAGTTCTTCCTCGCCACTTTCTCGTCTTTCAGTGAATTGAGGGGTGCAAACATGAAAATAAATTTTTGCAATACATTTCTACAAAGGGATGGTCAGATCTTACAACTCTAGATAGAGCTAATTTTATTTTTTTTAAGGAATACGCGAGCAAGGGTTATATCGAAATTGTGGTGTTACATCAAAAGTGCAAAAGTTAATGCAAATTGGATTGGATAGACGGCGTTCCGTACATGACAAACTTAGTTTTGCTGATAATGAATGGGAAATTAAAACTTTGTCAAGCGCTCTTAAAACTTTTTTAAGGTATGTATTTTCTGGAATGTATGTAAGATAATCCTTTAAAGACAGCAAGAAAAATCACCGTCGCTCAAATAATGCTTTTTACAATTTCTGTGATTAAGGACCTACCTTGGAACCGCCTGAACTCTGCATTTGCAACATTACGATTCAGTCACGCTTTACGATTTTTTTCTTTATTTGATCGTATTTTACATGAAAACACTGTTTTGATGATTTTAAAATAAAATATTGAAACTGATAGAGCCATGTTTTCCCGCAACCATCGAATATTTAACATCGTGAAATTGGAATCTCGATACTTAATTTCTCACCAGTTATCCAAGAGTTAGTGAAGTAATTTCCTTGATTCAGCCTTGTATAATTATAACACTGCTATGATCACTTTTATCCGTTCTGGATAACTTCCAAAACTGTATTTTGCAGGAATTTACCGGAACCACTGATGACGTTTAACTTACATCCTCATTTTATCAATGCTGCCAAAATGGATTCTGAGACGCGTGTCTCTTGTATTCACTATTTTGTTTATAAATTACCGCAAATACATTTCGATATGTTGCAAATTATTATCGAGCACCTTCGGAAGTAAATTCATAAAGAGATAAAAAAAAAAAGATTCTTTTTTAATTTAAAAAAACTAAATTTAATAAATGGAATTATGGGATTTGGTTCAAGTAATATAACATGTATGTGTGGTCTAATTTTTGGAAAAATTGAGAAGATACTGTAATGCCTGACTTAACAATTTTTATATTTCCAATCCACTTTCGGTTTTCCTCCATGTTTCTTTTTTTTGAATTTCAGAGTAGCAGATCGTTCCAGTGAGAATCTCATGACGGTAGGTAATCTCGGTGTTTGTTTTGGGCCAACATTGCTGAGGCCAAAAGAGGAAACAATGGCAGCTATTATGGATATCAAATTTTGTAACGTGGTTGTCGAAGTGCTCATTGCAAATTATGATCTCGTTAGCACTTTTACTATTTATAACTATATAACATAATAAAAACAAAGTTTTATACTACGATCAAATTTTCGGACTAGAGAACTAAACGTAGAAGATTCAAGAAAGTAATACATGCTTTAAAAGTTGCCAAAAGCAGAGGAAGAAGAGACGATAAAAGCAGGAAAATGATAGAATTCAGTTAGGGAATTGTTAAGATAAATAACTACTGGAAGCAAAAGTTTTGACACTTCTCTAAATACTACTCGTTTGTTTGATTTGACAAAAACGAAAAAAAGACATGAGAAATTTCAAGTCATTACATGAATAATGAATGATTTTCTTAACCATTTATTGTGGTCGGAAATTTACTTGTCTTCTCATCATAAAATTACTTCTGTTTTTCAAGCACTGTGACTATTTCGCAAAATTATTGGAGGATTTGTTTGTTAAAATTGAACTAATTTTGAATTTTGTTTTTTGCAGATATTTAAAAATAAGCCAATAGAAATTGATAATATTCCTTGTATATCGAAAGCTAATGACCAGGAAGAATTGGTAAGTGAAAGCGCTTCTTTTGGAGAGACTAGCGCTACCCCTTGTATTGCTTTTTCAAAACAGCAGGCTCTACCAATCTCTCAGGAAGAGAAGAGGTAATCCATCTGTGCTGCTTTTTCTCTTTCCTCTAAATATAGTCTCGTAAAAAAGTGAGCGTAGAAAGTATGTTTGAATTTCAATAATTGTCATTGAATCAGAACATGAAAGAAAATTAAATTAGTTTGAGAACATGTTTCATTGATTATAAAAACCAATGGATGTCGCTCATCGCCTCAGCAGCTACACGTGAAAGAAAGTGATTATTAAGGCAATCTATGTAATGTAATGTGTGACTATTAAATTGAATTAAATTGGATTTTGATAAATTATCAGAAAATGTATTTAAAAACAATTTAATGAATATATTTTGATAAAGGAA
The DNA here is from genome assembly GCA_916381525.1 of Cercopithifilaria johnstoni. Classification (NCBI taxonomy): domain Eukaryota; kingdom Metazoa; phylum Nematoda; class Chromadorea; order Rhabditida; family Onchocercidae; genus Cercopithifilaria; species Cercopithifilaria johnstoni. The sequence continues at coordinate 144,328 of CAKAEH010000961.1, forward strand.
GTGGCAGCATGTAAGTAATGTTGCAGGCTGCAAGCTGATGATATATCAAGTTTCAACAGGCGTCCACAAACGATTGCCAGTCCAATCAAGTGTCAACGCCCTCCCCCTATTTACGACCGAGTGCCATGTTCCTATGCCGATAGCAATAATGGTTTCTTTTTATTTATCATTTGTTAATATATTTTGTAGGATTAAATCTTTTCGTAAATTACGTCTCGCACATAAGAAAAATCTGCTGTTACAGTCTATTGTTGTCAACCTTATATTATTTTGAAGTGTAAAAAGGTATATGGTTTTTTAATCTTCAGTAAAACTAATAAGAACACGTTTCGTACGCGTGCTGCTGAATCATTAATAACAATTATTTGCATGGCAATGTCAATAGAAAAATACCTCCTATATATAAACTGTGAATATGCAGAACGAGAACTGATTGTTAAATATTCTAATTTGCGTTTGCTTTCTGGATTATAATAACGGATTTTGAAGATTTAAATATGAACTCATCGAATCGTTCGATGTTAGCATACGGTAAACCGAGTACATCTGCTGGATCATCTCCTGTCACACCAATAACTAGTAATAGTCTAACTTGTTCGGCTTCAACACTTACGCAGAGTACCGCAAAGTCTCAAGTCAGACAACCTTCACATGGATCCTCTACTGAACATGCGCGGTTTCTTCTCTAGCGTTGATTTTTGTTTTATTACATAATGCACGATGTAGGGTTTAAGGGTGTTCTTTTTCATTTTATCAGTAGACGATAGTTTATATAACAGAAAGTATTACAATAAAAATTGTAATACTAGTAAATTAAGGATCTTTCGATCGGGAAGATTAGTAAGAGACTGTGAAGGGTCCTCTTCTGTTATTAACGACTAATAAACCTTAATTAATAGTTTATATTATAATGGCAAATAACTGTTTTCCTTTATATTCTAACAAACATTTATTAAAATATCTTTATTTATGTTTAAAATCCAAATTTTAGAGGTACAGCGGAACGTGAATGTCGAACACGTATTGGGAAAAAATATGCGGAAAGTTGGGAGTCATTGAATTCAGCAGTCACTGGTTCAGATCCATCAGCGAGTGAACGATTTCATAATCATCCTAAAACTGCGCAGGAACCGCAATCTACCACCTCTAGGGGTGCACTTCCTTTTCGTATGTTGAAAGGTTAAAATTCCTTTACCATGAAAGTTATTTGTTGAATTCTGATTTGGTATAAAAGCTGTAACTGTTTTTTATAAAATTGTGAATTGCAGAAAGGAAATCGGAATCTTTTTTTAAATAAGGCGAAGTAATATAGAAATTGTTTTTAAAATAGGATTTATGGGTGAAGAAACAGCTTTCATTAAAAGTTAAATAAGCAATCTTATGATTATTGGAGTTTATACTAATTAGCTAGCGGAAATAAAAGTCCGTAAATAATGAAAACGGCTTATAAAATATCAAATAGTCAGCAGAATTCAAATTAATGATAACCGTAATAGACAGTTGTGAAATATCACGATAACGGGAATAGTTGAATCATTACAGTGCAGTGCATTTATCACCACTATTGCATTATACTATTACATTTAAATTTCCAAAACTAAACGATTTCAACATCTTTAAATCGAGCTAGTGGTTTGCAATCACACATTTGTTTTGAGTAGGAATTTTAAAATTCACTGTTAAGATTTTTAGCATTGAATTTAAGGGAAATTGTTATTTGTATTTTCAACAAATTGAAAATAAGGTGCCAGGTATTAAGAACAGAGATCAAAACATTGTTGAAAAATAAAAACAAAATAAAACAAAATGAGAAATTAGGGAAAATCATTGTTGTTGACATTTGATGCCATCTTCTGACGCTGTTTACGCGCCCGAGGTTTTGGATTCCCTTGGGCTTCAGTTTTGAGTCCTAAATAAGTGAGGCATTATCTGTTATCAATCTTCCTAAGCATGCTGTTTGCATACCTATTAGATGTTTTGAAGCATAGTTTGTGTATTTGATTTCTTAGGTTCTTTTTCATGCCTAAGAAACGGCGAGAACTATTTCAACTGCGGTTTTCACTGAGTAAAATAAATCTGTATTCATTTCTGTTATCAGTATTCATGATTTCAGCCAAATTGAGTACATCGTACGCCCCAGCATATAATTCCTTTTCATCTGAATCGTAAGTTTATAATTTTTGAAATTTTTGCTGATTGTGATTTTGCGCTTTTTACATGGCTTGATCCTTTCTTGTTTACGTCTGCTTGTGTCTGTGTGCGTATAAGTTTTGTTATCCTTTTTTCCATTAAATATTTTGCGTAATAATTTTTTTCGTTGCTGAATTGAGCATGATGTATTGACTCAGCGCTTGTTTTTTGCGACTAATGATTACAAAAATTTTTTAGATTATTGTGTAAATATTAGAAATTATGAAGATACTGTGTCATTTATAGTATTCTGCTTACGCTTCAATTTATGCATGTTCATTCTTAACGTGAATAACTTTTATTACTTTTCAATATAATATTAGAAACAAGATAACATAACTTTTTCTCTGCTTTATTTGCTTTTCCACTGCTTTAAAGTTTTATTTGCTAGTTTTTCACGCTGAAGCAAAATAAGTTAAATAAATTTCCACATTTCGCTCACCATTTCAGCTCCATCACAGCTCATAACTTTTCCACCAAGGCCAATAATGAACGTCGTAAAATATCAGCTTTGCCCATGTCAAAATATCAGCATCACGAATTATCGCGGCCATCCAAAAAATTGCCAAACTGCGGGAATGCGGCTCTTGATTCTGTCACGGGTGATATTGGTATTTGTGGTGATATCGCTATTGGTACCGAAGTACTTCCCAGTGAGCTCAGGGTTCCACCATTATTCACGTATACTCATACTTTAGGAGCATTGCAGCCAAGGTATTAAAAGTCGCCTTTAAGCTAGGTGCAACACTTCGTCAGCTTTTTGTATCATATTTTTGTGATATTTTGATAATTTTGAAATTTCCAATTGAAACAGAAAATTTGCATGCTTCATTTTTTTTCTTAGGATTTTTATATTAATCAAAGCAGTTCAGAAGTCAATGAAATAACTGGCCGATCTCGTCACCTTTTTATGCATGTCTTTCCGCCCTTTTCTTTTAACACTTAAAGTTTGATAAGGAGGGATTAAACTTATACTGATCACTTCACCTTTAAATTAAAAAAGTTATGAAAAGATTTAATAATAATACTAAAGAAATTAAAATTGTCTTATTGTCCTTTTTTCTTCATACTGATTTCTGTAGTTTCTAGCAGTATTAAATTTTAAACATTATTTATCACGATGATTGATTAGCCAATATTTATATAGAACTTTTAGAAGCACAACTGCAATGTATGTTTATAATGTAAGATATGGACTTTGCAAAGTGATAGCAAAAAGTAGCGATCATGAACTGATATAAAAAACTTATTGTTACTCATTTTTTTATGAATCTAAAAATTTCCAGTCGGCGAGTGAAAACACTTTATGCATGCACAGCAGGTCACAATACCGAATTATCCTTTCAGCCTGGACAAATTATTACTAACGGCTAGTTTTTTCTTAAAATTATATTTGCTGCTGATTAAGTAGTACATCTATTCTATTCTAGAGCTACTTTTCTATCGCAGATACATGTTTGTAATGTTTCTGACTTTAGACCAGATGTATTTTGATGTAAATTTCTTAATACTATTAGTAATAACTCGCATAAGCTTGTGAGATAGATATGTATTTGCAACAGTCCTACATCTTCATCAACACGATAGTTTAAAATGATCCTTTTTCTATAGATTATATGACTGTATGACTAGAGCACACTATGCATATGAATATCCTAAAATAAATTGATATGAGACTTTCTGAAATAAATTCAGTTTTAAGCATAGTTTCATAGCCAATACGGACTGGCTGATTTCAAATCTCCTTTTTAGTACGGCATGCAGTTTAATCTTTGTTCAAAAATATGTAGAGTAATATGTAGAGCTCTTTGATCTTTGTAACTTTAACTTTCTTTAGCAAAATCTTAGGTTCAATCCTTTACAGTTTATGAATCAAAAGAAGATGGTTGGCTGATTGGAACTTTAAACGGAAAAACTGGTCTCATCCCAGCGAATTACGTCGAACCACTTCCCTAATTTGACATTCTTATTGTTGTTGCATTATCCTTTTTGTTTGCTCTCGCTCCGTCTGTAGTCCTTAAATAGCAAAATAAATTTCCACCAGACATATAATCGAGCATTAGGATTGATATACGTTTCTGCTTCTTCTGCTTTCTAATTAGCAAGTTTATATTGCAAAGATTTATTTATTACAATCTAATTCCTCACTCTATTTTTTATTTGCTTCAAATTTATTTCGAGCTCAAAATTTATGTAGAACAGGTAATTTCGCGATAAAAATGAGCTCGTCAAAAAGGAGAATTTCTACAGATGCAAATATCTTTTGTGAGTTTCCAGAGATTTTCTAATGATTTCAACTTAACCGTGGTGAGATGTGAGATTTATATTCCATTTTAGTCTCAATAAATTATGAACTTTTTGGTCTCACTGATACATCTTTTCCTGTGGTGTTGACTGCCGATTAGTAACAAATAGTGTAGAAAATATCGCCACGGATTTGTAGTGCACTGTGATGTACATAGAGTTCCCAACAAAGGACATTGGAATACTTTATAGATTAAAAAAGATGAATGCACATAGTTTGCAATGTAGCAAAATGATTCAGGGAAATGCCGGAATTATTGCCAGATTGCGGATATTCCTTGATCGGCTACTTGTTGTAAACAAGAAGTTGAACAGTCATATGCACCTGTATTCCCATTTTCAATATCATGTTAAATCTGTTCGTCTATGCTCTTTTCATTTGAAGTATATTTATTACTCTCTTTTTTGTGTTATTAGTTCTCGTCCGTTGTCATTTTATTGTTTTTTTTTCACTTGATATTTGACGTGTATTTCCTGCTTTACTATTTTTTAAATTCCAGATATAAATATGAAATTATCTCGCATATGTATAATAATGTACTTCTTATCTGTAAATCATGCTATCTCTCTCCATCTCTTTATGGGTTTGTTTCCATGTATAAATACAGTTTTAATACAATCTCCTGTTATTTACCATTTATATAACCTCCTACCCACATATTTCCTTCACGATGGTATACTAATTCCATTTTATTTTTGCTAATTTGAAGGAAGCTAAACTGCGGAACGAATCAGCACAACATATTCCTGTTCCGAAGAACGCAATTCCTTTTTAATACGATCACTTACTTCACCCAACTTGCTTCATGAATATATATTGCTTGCGCTACAAACTTCATCACAACACTTCCTCCACAGACAACTATTTGGAAAATTTTCACAAATTTCCAAAGATCTACTATTCTTCTTATAGCAGAACAATTGCCCTAAGCACTCGCCAATATTGTCCTAAAATGAATGAATGTGAATCAAACACTGTTATGTCTAAGATCAGTTAACTGTTTGGTAAGGTAGGCAAATAATTGCAAGAAATTTAGTAATCATATCAGTAGAACAATGCAATGGAATTATTTCAACTGACGCATGTCAACCAGTTAACAGTTTATCGACTTTCTTCTGCTTCCAATTTTGATAAATTCTCAATTTGAATCTGCAAATATCCCATCTTACAAGCACAGGATTATTTACAACATGAAGGAAAAGTATCGCAAGAAATTACCTGACTTCCCACTGAAGGTTTAATACCCAGCATACGACAAAAGAAGTAATAGAAACCATTCAACGTCACTTCACTCGCGAAAGACCCTTTAAAGCCATGAGTTTCACCTAAAATGGTTGTTTAAATACTCAACCGAATTTGTGAGTTACAAAATGCCAGTGACATAGAAGGCATCATATAGCACTTTGTGATTTTGCTGATTAATAGATAATTCTTTCTCCATTTCTCCATGATCGATCTAAAATTACCTGGAAAAACAGTTAGTGAAGTGGGCACCCCTTTCATCTTTAACGCTTCATGTAACCGTACACTTTGTGCGAGTGGTACTACCGTATCATCTTCACCATGGAAGAATGCAATTGGTGTTGAAAGCTGGTCTATGTGACTTAACGGTGACCTTTGCTCATAAAGGGCTTTCTCTTCCGGAAACTTTCCAATGAGCTGTTCGTTATAACCAAGCTCAAATTTGTGAGTGTCCTGAACGAAGCTTTTTTCAATCATATATATAAACTGCAATCTGCATTCAATAAAGTCTATTTCACTAAATAAATTTTCTGTTTTCAAACTCAAACTCACTTTCGTCAAACCAATCAAATCGCTCACACCGTACAGTGAGGCCGCTGCAGAAAATAAATCAGATTTTAAAATGGTGGCTAGAAGAAGATAACCGCCTGCCGAACTGCCCATAATACATAACCGTTTCGGATCAACCCGCTTCTGGGAAATTAAATGACTAGCAGCGTTAATCATATCATTTCTGTCAGCGACACCCCAATTACGTCGTAACATGTTACGGAAAACTTTCCCAAATCCTGTAAATTTAACAACTTATTTACAATTTTCATTATTTGAATATTTTCACTCTAAAAGATGTATTTATTTACACGTACTTGTTTGCATATGTCTTCAAATAGCAAAATGCATGTGTTATATGTTTCGAAAACTCCGGCTTACTTTTCACGTAGGAACAAAATATTAGAATTTAAAATATCAAACATCGAACCAGTGGAACCACGATAATTCACATCACAAACAGCGAAACCTCTTGTGGTTAGATACTGAATTCTCATATCAAGAGTGTTCGAAGAATAAGCCGTGGGACCACCATGTGCGAGTAGAACGACAGGTGGCAAAGTACCTTCTGGAGCTGCACACGTTTTGGACTGAAACAACTTCAATGATGATGCAGGAATGGAGATTGCAACTCGTTAAATTCAGAAAAGTAATTTTGAAATCTACGAAATGCCTCATACAAATAGAATAATTAAGTAAAACATACTGATAAAGCTTTACTGCATTTTTTCAAATAATTTGGACCAAAACTAACAATTATCTAAATGACAGAATATATCATAACATTTAAAGCAACATTATAAAGAATTTTTAGGAGTTGTAAAATGATGTTTGAAAAAAAGATGTAAATCAAAATTCTTGCAAATTCTTGTTCTTAGGAAGTTGCAAATTGTTTGTAATACTAAATGTTACTAAATATTACAAACAAGAAAAATAATACTAAATATTACAAACAATTACAACTCTCGACTTGTAATCCAAACTTGCAAATTTTTTTCTCAAAGGTACGAATTTTTTAAGTGCTACTTTAGTAAAAAAGCACGCTATCGATGAAAATTCTTACAAATGGTGGGTAAAACCAGGCTTGTACAGTGATACCATCTGACTGAAAATACATCGATTCCGGCATTGAAATATCATACTTATCAATATCAGAGGAAAATCGTGATTCTCGGAGAACAACCACCTGTACGTGATATCTATAGTTTGTTGAAAGCACGAGCTAATCTATTTATTTTCTATAAGATCGCTCACGAAAATAATTCGATTACTGTTTGAACGATATAAATTTAAATGTTTCACTTCACAAGCAGCAATTCTCTATCCAAACCGAAAAAGTTTTTTTCCCACTTTTCTCTATATGGTTGGATAAACACTACAAAATATTTCGATAAGAACGCAGAAACACAAAATATCTCATAATGTAAAAGGAGAAGTCAGACGGGAAAAACATCTATTAAATGTAGAAATGCAGCTGTGTTTTGAAGAACACCGACCTGCTCTGTATCGAGCTGAATTCTGATTACTGATGACGACTTGGCCGGACCTGAGGCAATCGCATAAGCAATACCGCTCTCATCTAGAGCGAGACATTTGAAACTTGTGTAGCCCGAGCAATTGATCGCTTTCACTTTTTTATTCCATTGCTTATACACCAATTTTCCAGAAACATTCATCAAAATGCCTATAACATTGCCAATGTGTGTAGAAACATTCTACTGCTGTAATACAAAAAATGTGAATAACGCATAGAATACTTTCAACTTGAAAAAGAACATAGTATGCAAGTTATTTCACATGATAATTATGCATCATTCTCTTAAAAAAATATTAATTAACAGACTAACGTTTAATCATAAAGTGTGATTGAAAATAACCCCTTTTATTTGAAGCAAAATGATGCTCAGCAAATTGCCAAAGCGGAGCACCAATTTCTGCATCAACTGGAAATAAGTTTTGGTCCAATTTACGTTCAGTTAAGTTGACCTACAAAAAAAGAAAATTAAGAAAAATATTAGCAAAAATAACATTTTATTCTAACATCAAACAATGAAATCGAACTTCATTGGACCGAGTTAGACTATCAGCCCGAAGAGCAATTTTTTTGAGAGAAATATATACCTCTTCACAAAAATCATTTCTTTAATATATTTAAAGTTGGAAAAAAAAAACCTCGTATACATTCCACCAATTAGTATGATCCGAAATTAAATATAAATTGCCAGCTGAATTCCACTCTGGACTATGATAATTGACACCTTCACGAGAAATTCGGAAAATCTCGTCAGTGTCACCATTTTCTTTAATTGAAGAAATAACAACTGTTGTTTCGTCCCATGGCTATGAAACACAAATAACTAAACCCCGAGTTTGTGATATAAGTAAGACATACAATTTTCTTAACTTTTTTTCGCAACTTTTGAAATTTTTATTGCCAGTTTTAACGAAGCACGGGATGATCGTGAACCTTGTGAGGACCTCAGATATTAATGTAACATCTAACAAGGCATATATACTCAACGACGGAAGGTTTTAATTACAATTTTTAAACCAAACAGAAAATTTCACACCATATTCGGCATATTCCATTCCATCCACGTGAACCACTGTCCATTAGGACTTATGCGAGGAAACGCATAAAAGTCTGCACCAGTAACCTAAGTATATTTGAGTGTTATGTGTTTCAAGTTTATTTTATATTTTTAATCTTAAAATACAAAAATAGATTCAAATGAATTTAAGCTAAAAGCTATAAAGTAAATCTGCTTAAAGTTACTTACAATAGGCTGAACTGTACCTTCTACAATTCGCACGATCATATTTTCCACCTCGTTCCCAGAATGCACCTCATAAACAGCAAATAAGACATCCTGAAATTTATTCCTGATTGTTATGAAATATGAATTTTTATGAAACTACAACATTATACCATCATCAGACGACGTTACGAAACAGTTTGGCCATATTGAAGTATCATTATTAACTTTTTCAATATATTTGAAAAATGCATAAACTACCTTGTGATAACACAGATCTGCGAAGCGATGTGAATGATCACCAGCAACAATCATCTTGGGTTCATTACCTGCGGCTACCTGCCTGAATATGCCATCCAGAGTAATATAATACGGCGCATCATCGACAACAATGAATGACCCACCACCGTATTCATGTACTGAACCAAAGAAGGAGTAAATTAAGGATTTAAAACTCCCTTTTTCAAACTATTTCACATGCGACTGTCTAGGAAGAAAATATGATGCTTAATGTTGATGAATGACTTAAATGCTGACGATATTAAGTTCACTTTCTGATAATGAGCAACACTTGTGTTCTTTTTTTCTGCTAAATTATCTTCTTAGAAACATAAGCCATAAATCTATAGAATTTTTCTAAGCAATAAGTATATGTAAACACCTGTACTCCTTACGCTAACATCTTGTGGAGTCCATTCAATTATTTCATCTTCATCTTTTTTCGCTTGAAACAGTGCTCGTCGGCCAGTAGGAAATTTTGATTCCACCCAAAATACTGAGTCTAAAATGATAAGCTTATGAAAACAAACAGTTCAACAGCATGTAACATTCATCAGTAACAAATAAAAAAAGTCGACTCCGAAAAAAGATAGAACAACTATAGTCCTTTTTTAATTAAGGAAGATGATGCCATATGCGGTTGATTTGAAACTGGTTGAACCATAAGCCAATCAATTAAATCCAATGGTATGACAATTAGCAATGTGAAGATCTTGGTAGAAATTCTACCAATATAAATATGGATATATCTCAGTAGTCTGCACTATTAATAAGACAGCTGAACAACTATTATTCGTACCATTAACACAATAATTGAATAATCCTCAATGATAACAATTAAAATGTACTTTCACCACACTGCAATTCAGAAATCACTTTACAATTGCCACTATTCAAAACACTTGTATCGACAGAACTCCACCAACTTCCATATTCGGCTATCACTTTTTTTGAACTCATTGTATCTAGGATTCGATTGTTATTAATGATGAGGAACGAAGAAACATTCTGAAAATAAGACGAGAAAATACAACATCGTTAGAGACGTCGAAGCGATCAATAGAGTCATACTGATTTCCTTAAATTTTATCAATATTTCCCAGAAGTAAAATGGATTCAATAAGGTGATTATTTCGCATATCACCTAACTCACCTAAATCTGAATCCATATCTTAGTGTTATAGCTCTTATTTTCCAATACAGAGATATATATTCAGAGATATATAAGAAATTAGCAAAGTAGATAAGTTTATTTCTGCAACTAATATGCTTTCAGTAACTTCCGCTCTTTAATTCTATAACGTTATTTTTCTCTGTTTACCGAACTGTGCCATCATCTCTCATCCAATAATTCAAATATAACTAATTCCGATCAAATCACCGCTTTTGTTCCATACATCCCGTACACAGTTTCACATCCGTAGTATAGAGTTGGTATGAAACTGGAGACTCTCGCAACGTTAGTGGTGTAGAAAAGGTGGAACCTGGAACGGGTGTAGCGTCGGACAGGTTTAGCCAGTCAGTTATATGTGTAGTTCATGTGAGACCGATCAAACTGAAGTCTTAATAAACGTGGGATTTTTGGATTTAGCATATTTCCCAGAATTAACTCTAATGCAAAATTTAGGGTGTAATAATTTTACTCTTTTTATTAATCTTTTTTTACGCAATTATTTTCCATAAGTCAATTCTTTGCTTGTGTATATATCACTTCCTTATATGAAATCTTCCCCGTGCTTAATTTGCATTCATAACAATTGTTCGCGTTGATGCTTTGATGGATTATCGCCTTCTACAGTACGAGTGCTACTCAATGATCATTTATGCCTGTCTAGATATAAACCACAGATTACATGATGCTTTATTTTGAAGGAAAATATACGGTGGATAATAATTTGTCAAATGAATTCGTTACAGGTAGACGTGAAATATGGCATCAATTCTTTGTTTGAATTCTAAAGCTGAATTGGCTCGCCATGCGGCAGCATTAGAATTAAATGTGAGTGGGGCGAAAGGACTGATGGAAGTGATGCGTACGAATCTCGGACCCAAGGGAACAATGAAAATGTTTGTTTGGTTTTGTTTAAAGAAAAAGGAACATCAATAAAACAGATGAAGGAAGCTAGGATCTGATATGTGATCATACTTTGTATAATCTGACTGTACATTCAGACTGATGATCACAATTACTTTTATAGTTAGTCATTCACGTTTTACAGGCTTGTGTCTGGTGCAGGTGATATCAAATTGACGAAGGACGGTAATGTACTGCTGCATGAAATGGTAAGTTGATCGTATTTGAGGTTGTAGTCGTCTTCTTGATGGTCAGACAACACAGTTGAAATAGTTTTACATAAAGAAGTTGTAAATTTTTTATTTCAAACTTTATGCAAGTAATATCTACTTGTAGCAAATTCAACATCCAACAGCCGCGATGATTGCAAAAGCTACAACAGCTCAGGATGATGTGACTGGTGATGGTACCACTTCTACTGTTCTTTTCATAGGAGAACTCCTCAAACAAGCTGATCTTTATGTTCCTGAAGTATGTGTAAAAGGACTATTATTGCAAGAGTTTTTTTTTTTTGAAAATTCCTTTTTTGGTTGCTTTCAACATTTCATCATCATTTGTGTTATTTCAGGGTGTTCACCCAAGACTAATCACAGAAGGCTTCGAGTATGCGAGTAAGAAAACTCTTGAATTTCTGGAATATTTCAAGCAAACACCAAAAATTGACCGTGGACTGTTGATCGAGGTATTTATTGATAAATAAGATATTCTGATTTGTGTTATATATAAGACATATTTTCTGTGTTTTCAAAGGTTATTTTAGTGGAATTCCACTTCTGCGATGAATTTACCATTGCGAATACAAAAAACAAAAAGAAAAAAAAGATCTTATGATCTTTAGCATTTAGGCGCCTTCGCTAGTTAGGTCTGGTTTCATCTCTTAAGCAACTTCTATTTCATATTTTTTGGAAGAAGTTTTGCAAACATAAGAAATGTGCTTTATTTAGCTAACTTTGATAAGGAATTTTCACTTTCACTTCTGTTTAAAAAAGTTATTTTAGTGGAATTCCACTTCTGCGACGAAAAGATTAATTCGTCATATAAGGAGAAGTTGCATCAATTTTTATATAGGTTGCACGGACCTCATTGCGAACAAAACTTAATCAAAAGTTAGCTGATCATATAACGGAATGTGTTGTGGATGCTGTGTTGGCAATACGAATTGGAAACGATTTGCGTCCAGATTTGCATATGATTGAAATGCAGGTGTGTGAATTTCAACACAGTAAAAATGAATTTATTAGAATAAGTTATTTAAAGATACATGTGGTTAGAAAAATGGATACGCTAGTTTTCTTATTTGGATCAGGTTCAAAATTTTTTTGCTTTAGTTGCTATATGAGCACTCATTATTCCGTTAATATATTTATATGGAACAATTAACATAGATGAATATAAGACAGTTTTGCTTACTTTTAAAAAGTAAAATATTTTTGATGAGAATATGGTAAATGAAATGGCAGGTGAATTTTGATTTTCAGGAGATGCAACATGAAAGCGATATGGATACTAAACTGATACGCGGATTAGTTTTGGATCACGGCTCGCGACATCCTGATATGCCGAAAAATCTCAAGAATGCTTTCATTTTAACATGCAACGTTTCGTTGGAATACGAGAAAACGTCATAGTTTTTTTATTCATATTCCTGCTTTCACCGTTTCTCAGGCTTTATCTGACTTACTCACCTTTCCTTCGTCAGTAGCGCTCTTCAGTATTTACTTATAGGGATATTGCAGGAGTGTAGCATGATAAGTTTTTAGAAAGTACGGGATGTGTTTTTCAAAGTATTGGAAAATTCCTCTTTAACATTCTTTGCAATAAGCTTGCTTCTTAGAATATCACGAACAAAGAGATCAGTGTTAGATGATACGAAGTGCTTCCAAGTATTAAATGAATTATTCGTACATTTTTAGCGAAGTCAATTCGGGTTTTTTCTACAAATCAGCATCTGAACGAGAAAAGCTTGTTGCTGCTGAGAGAGAGTTTATTATGCGCAGAGTCCAGAAAATTATTGATCTGAAAAAGAAGGTATGTGATGAGGCAGAAAAAGCTGATGGAAAAAAACGTGGTTTTGTGGTAATTAACCAAAAGGTTCGTTGTTCGTTTCTGTACCTACGTGATTTCCGAAATTTATGTAATATAGAATCAATGCTTTTTAAAAACTTTGAAGACCGAAAAGACATTTATTAGAAACAAATATAATTTAAACTACGAAATTACAGGGTATTGATCCACCATCATTAGACATGTTAGCGAAAAATGGCATTCTGGCGTTGAGACGAGCAAAGCGACGTAATATGGAACGATTGCAATTGGCGGTTGGGGGCGAAGCAGTGAATTCAGTTGATGACCTTACACCAAATATACTCGGACATGCTGGCACAGTTTACGAGCATGTTTTAGTAAGTTTTAGGATAACTAACAGAAGCTGAAGGCGCGATTGTTCTGATTCTGATTCAGTAAAAATGTTCCCAACATTTAAGATTTTATATTGATTAAATATAAGGTTTTATAAGCAAGTTGTAGTGTTTGGTTGATTCAAAGAGTTATGATAGTTCTAACATTTTGGAACGTAAAAAGTACGTTTACCGTTCAAAATAGTATAAAATGTTCCAACAATTTCCAATATATATTATCACCTTTACTATATCAGTGGTTTCAATGTTTTCGGTTTTAAACTTGTCATATTCACATTATTTATTGCAGATTCATACTTCCGCATTTTTCGTTTCCATCTTTTTTAATAATCTTGGCAAGGATGCAGCTTCGTGAGAAAGTAGGATGAAATTATGAGCAGAAATTACCAAATTTTGTGCAATTGTGTTGTTTTAATGTCATACTTATTTCCAGGGCGAAGACAAGTACACGTTTATTGAGGATTGCAAAGATCCGAAATCAGTAACTATTTTGTTAAAAGGACCCAATAAACATACAATTACACAAATTAAAGATGCTCTTCATGACGGTATTAGAGCAGTTTTCAATACATACAGTGATCGTAAGTTGCAAACTTTTACTTCAGTTGTATTAATCTTGAGAACATAGCATTGAGTAGATTAAAGAATAATTTAACAGTATTTCATTGAAGTGTAGAGCTGCAGTGGTATCATGAAAGAACATATTCTGAATTATTGAATCATTTTCATTTTAGATGTTTTATAGTTTATATCATGTGTCTTATCTGTATCTACTTTTCTTATAAATGCAATAACTGTGCTATTTGTCCGCATTGCAGAAGCAGTTGTACCAGGAGCTGGTGCTTTTGAAATTGGTGCACATTGCATGCTGAAGCATGAGGTGGACAAAGTGAAAGGCCGAGCTAAGTTGGGAGTACAGGTAAGCAGAATTATAGAAGATTTTGTCGAACGTGTTTTGTGAATCAGGAAAAATATGTCCCGTAATAACTCCATTTAAATAAACAAGGTCACTTTCAATACCTGTTTTTTTTTTAATGTTCTAGGCCTATGCAGATGCACTGTTAGTAATTCCAAAGACATTAGCAACGAATGCAGGATTCGATGCACAGGAAACAATAGTGAAATTAATAGAGGAACGGAATGCTTGCAAGGGCAAAATGCCCGTTGGCTTAGACATCACATCAGGCGAACCGTGCAATCCTCAGGTAACAATGACTTTTTATGATTGGAAGTTTCATGTGTGGAAGATTACTTAAATTTCACAGGGTCTTTTAAGTTTCTAAAAATTTTTTTAGTGTTACCTCTGCTAAATTTCTTAGCCATCATCGAATACATCACTATATCTGATTGTGGCATCACTATATCTCATATAAAATATAACTATGTTTTGAATTTCTAAATAGCTCCAATTGCTTGTGTTTAATAACTTATGTAGACGCTGTCTCCTTAGATTGCTAGGTAAGTGTTTCTAAAATCCAGGCTATAGTTATTCTTTACCAAATTTTGTAATCAAATTTTATTTGGGAAATGTCGTAGTTGTTGATTGGAGAGAATTTCTAATTACGATTTTTGTGTATTTTTATTCCGTAAAATTGAAATACATAATTTTTAGGGTATTTGGGATAACGTTGTCGTCAAGCAGAATAGTTTAGCATCAGCTTGTGTTATCGCATGCAATTTGCTTCATGTTGATGAAGTAATGCGTGCCGGTATGACAAACTTAAAAGGTGGTAAATGAATGGAAAATGATTGTTGGAGATAAAATGCTTATTTTGCTTTCTTTATTGTTTTATTTGTTCTATTATTAAATTTGCTGCATTTCGATATAGATTGACACACTTCTTATTCATGGTTGGGTTTCTAGGCAAAATTTTTGGGGATAGATTTCCCCTTTGTTTTGCATTTTTTTGCACTTTTATCTCTTCTTACTCTTCGAGTCGAAGAATAACTTTAGAATTGTAACAGTGCAAGTAAATAATATTTTCCCGCCAGAAAACTGGGCCAAGAAATATCTGTTTGCTTGATTTTTAATAAATGCTGATTGCAGTTAGTGGCGTAGTTTGTTTTTACATTATATATTTCATTTCAAAGAAGCAAAAAGAAATGTGAAATAAGTTAAATTGAATGATGTACAACTGCTTCGTACTGTCTTAATTCCGTCAGATCTTTCATCGCCATGTGACCGTTCCTGTCGGATACCCAACGACCATTCATTCCCGGTATACGACTGGTTGGTTTGCCCCAGGTCATTCCTCGAAACAGTAACACTTCATCTACTGAAAAAGGAAAGTGTAGTTTCCTGCCATTTTGCGCAATTTTTTTGTCCTTCACTTTTATTGCGACACCCCACGGGAAGCTGCATGGTGTCGTTCAATTTGTTCCAAAGGATCAAGCTTTCAACTTTATAGTTTCCAACTCCAGACAACAAATAATTACCGTCGGACCACATGGCGTATACATGATCAGCTTCCCGATTCGAATCGTTATTTAAATTCTCCAAAAAGGCAGAGTAGTTTTTTTGTTTGCATTCAGAGTCCGGATATCCACAAATTAACTGCAAGATGTTTTCATCTGATTGGTTCAAAACTTGTACTGATCATTTATAAAAAGGATACCTGTGGTCATCAATGGAAATATTTGGAAGATTATTACATGTTAATACGATGAATCACTGCTCTCTCTTTGGGTAAACATTTGGTCGAAGTTTCGGTAATACGGAGTTTTTAAATCATTGTTCGCTACTACTAATTGAAGCTAACATATGACATGGTCTAAATGTTTTTTAATTTAAATATCATTGCGCAAAGCTGCGTGCATTTAATAGCAATTTTCAGAAATTTGGGCAACAAATCGCTCAAACATCAGAAGATTGGACAATATGAGTTTACAATAATGAGAGGTTTACCTGATCCTCACAGGTATATCCAGGATACAAACCATCCAAAGCATTGCACCACGCTGGTATTGTTTGTGCCAGTTGACAAATGCAAAGACCATAATTGGCACCAGAAATGCCCAAAAACGTATCAACTCGATGACCCAAAGGTTTCCCAAGAATGCAATTTCCATCAGTTGCTATCAGGTCACCACCTTTTAGAACTTTCCTAAAAAGAGTCCTTACATGTAATGACCTCATTTTAAACTTGTTTCGCTGTTAAATTTACCGGTCCAAAGTAAAAGCTAGTTGACCGAATTGCAATAAATTATTTGAAACTTCTGTAAAGTATCACGTTCGGTTCTTATTAGTATTAGCTGCTTGCCCAACGTAATTGAAGCCGAACGAAGCTTTTAATTTAGTGCCAATAAACTTGGTCGCCTTATTTTAAAAGCTCATAGTGACCTAATATTTTAATCTTGTTGGAAAAATCAAAAGTTTTCCCTTTTCTATTTTTTGAAAATTACTTCATTTCGTACTTAATTAATTAAAAATCGGTAAACTCGAAAAGCGGCTTTTACTAAATTATAAGAAAATGTTGGCAAGCTTTAAGATTACTCATTACAATGTGTCCCCTAGTAACATGGTTGTATGCAGGACATGACTTCATACTGATGAATTTTCTGAAGCAGATTCTCTATGCCAGCTGTTTTTCAGATTATCGATAATTTTGAATCGATTTTTCTATTTTACATTCCGAAATCTTCTATCCCGAATTAAAAGTTTACTTAAAATCATCTTATAATGCAAAAAGTTAAATATGTTTAATCTTTGAAAGGTTGCAAGCATGAGAGAAACTAAATTCTTGAAACTTTTGTAGAACATTCTGTCAATCGAATAAGCAAAAATGTTTATCAATTTTATTTGAGAAACGATCCTATGTTGTATAAAAAGATATTCACTGTTAAAGGATTCAGTAAAATTTATAAAAATTAATTAAAGAAATTTACCTCATTAATGGTACGGCAAGAGAATGTGCAATAACATCAACCTTTGATGCACCAGTGTAATCCAATACAGCAATAAGAAATTTCCTCAAATATATAAGATTTGAACAAGTATGCATGGTACTGTAAGTTGTCAAAATATTTCCACCTGCCCAAGTATCACCCCAGGTTGTTGCATATAATTCGGCTGAGGTATAATTCTGTTCCAAGAAATATTGAATTGATCGTGACCATCCGGTTGCTAAAGGTGGTTGTATGTATAATGCTGCATCGGCATTACCGTGTACAAAGATCACTGGCTCCCGTGATATCTGCAAATAGTTTCATTAGAAAATCAGAATGCTTCAGAGAAAAAAGAAATGTATATGACTGAGTAATAAATGATTAGTTTTTCTATTCAAAATCATCTCGTCAACCTAAATCAATTCTTGAAAAGAATCAAAGTTCACAAAGACATCTAATTGCTGTTGACTTTTAAAAATAATTCAATCCAGACCAAGTAATAAGCTATATTCATTAGAAAATGATTGAAAAGATACAAAACAAAGCTTCTTACTCTTTGACTTCTTTTCTTTCTACCACCAAAGCTACCGCTTGGGCCAATATCTGGCCGATCAAAATTTAAACTTTCATAACCATTTGCCACAAGCCAATTTTGAAAGTCATCGGTAAGTGGTCCAATCGGTCGACTTCGACTACTTTGTCCTTTTACCAATGAGAATAAGTATAATATGAAAATCCAAACACGCCTATGATGAAACCTCATAAAAAATCATACCGATTATTACTTCCATAAATAAGCGGGAAATTTGATGGCTTGATCAAATTTTACAACAATCAGTATTCATAATATTCACACAAGAATTTTGATTCCTTATGGATATTTATATTCTGTCCCTAATAAAATGAATTAGGAAATCTCAATCCCAATAGATATCAGTCCCAATTCGAGTTATTGATTTCCATTTGAAATATAACTATTTTTCTAGAGTAAAGCATGGAATATTTCTTACAAAACATATCTCTTTTTTGCATTTATCCTTCATCTTTCTTCCACTATTTGTAATTGTGAAAAAGAAAATTTGAAAGGAAGAAAGGAAAGAGGGAAAACTCACATAAGAGCGTTGAAATGTTTGAATAGAGAGGTCGAGTTAGAAATTCTTCAACTGAAAGTGAATTTCACCGATACAAGGATGTTTTGATTGAACTATAGGCGGATAAGAGATACTGCCCCTAATATCTATTTCTCTCTATGTATGTAACGGAACGGATGATGATATGAAGTTTCGCCCCGAATAAATGGTGAATTGTGGACAATTCAAATGAATAAATTGAAATTGCGATTGCTGCATGTCCGGAATAATCCTCTCTCGTTTTCGCCTTTTTCCATCTTTACAGGTAATTCTTCATTATCCATGCATCAAACATATTTGATAAATAATGCATAAAACATTATCATTACTCTATAACAGTTACCTTCTATATCTGCTGTCATTATTTCTATCCTTGCAGTATGATGTGACCTTTTGATGATGAATTAAGATTTCGATACTAACTGGTCACTATTCACATCCTATCCCATGCAGGTTATTTCGGCAAGAATTTATCCATTCCTCTTACCAATTCCATCTTACCAAACGATCACAATGAATTTCGCTTATTTGAGAATCCATCTGATCAAAAAATAATGGAAAAGGAAATACTTCGTTCTCTGCAATAACTCATTTCTGTATCACATCTGTAATACATTCAAAAATTAAGAGTTAGTTTAGTGATAATCGATTTCTCAATTCTACTCTATTTCTATCTTCTAGATCGAATATTATACTTGTATTGCAGGCATATGTTAATGAAGGTTTTCCCGAAAAATTGCTATCATATTTCATTACATATAAAGTTTACGGATACGATAAGCTCAAAACTAAATTAAATAAACATTAAATAAATTAAATAAACATTTAACCAAATAAATTGATTAAATAAAGTCTTAGGTAATTAAATAAATCTTTTGAGTTCCATTAATAATATGGTGGAGGAGTAAATCTATAAAATGTAATTCTTTGAAAGTTGGTAGAGCCGTATTTCCAAATGTTATTTCTTATGGAAATAGCTTGTAGGAAGAGGAAAAAACTGATCATTGATAGCATCCTTTTCATTGAGTATTAGCGATGTTCGGAGATCGTTTGATTTTAACCAGGTAAACAATCAATCATTATGTATTTCACTTCAATTTTCACTTTCAGTTAATGATGAAAGAGAAATGATTAAATGCCATGTATCATTCATTTTTTTCTCCGATAGATGCCATGAATCATTCTTTTTTGATCGGTAATTATTTAGAAATGGTTTATCATTTAACAATTTAATCATTTATTGAATTAACCCCCTCACACTCCCTTATCATTTTACTAATATAATTCAAAAGGTTTACATTATTTCCTCTTTTAATTAATCTATGGGTTTTATNTAATTATTTAGAAATGGTTTATCATTTAACAATTTAATCATTTATTGAATTAACCCCCTCACACTCCCTTATCATTTTACTAATATAATTCAAAAGGTTTACATTATTTCCTCTTTTAATTAATCTATGGGTTTTATAAGCAATAAAGTTTGAAGAAATGTCAAATTTTTACGCTCTGATAATAATAATAATGATAATACTTTATTACTCGAAGCTTATTTTTTTTAATTTAATAAACTTCTACTATATGTCAGTGTGACAATTGGAAACTGAAATAAATAAGTAGGATGAATGGCAAACACATGTAGTACATGACAGAACGCTGAATGCTTTAAGTGATATGATTTTCATATTATCATCACCTTGCGCTTGCAGAAAAGACATTCTGAAAAAGATTATTTAGGAAGGGAATATTGTATTTGTATTCTTCGCGCTCCTAAATTTCCAGTTTAAATATTTTTTTAGATTTATTTATTGAATTTTTCCATAAATCCGAATAATATCAAGAGAATGCAGAAAAGAAAAGTTACTATGGTTAAAAATTCGCAATATGAAATGATCAAAATTAATTTTAAACAGTAATTAACCTATAACATCTGTAATTGCATTTGCATTGAGACATAGAATTCAAGGAGTGCAAATAGCTTTTTTTAACGATAAAAATAATTACTATAAATTTTTAATATTACTTATTAAGTAATACTTTCCTATCCATAATTTTCCAGCAATATTTTCTCAACCATATTTGCCCACTTCATTGGTACTTATAACAAACATTCATTTACATTCACTAAATACGTCAATCTCTAACTTTTCGATGCAAAAAAATGAAGAGGAATAGAAAATTATCAAATAAATCGGGCACAAATTAGTACTCCTAAAAAAAAACAAATAATTTTAACGTTTCCATATTAACGAATCCTTTCCTCTTATCTGGCCATAGTTAGGAGCCAAGCTCAAGTATCACTAATAATTTCATAACTTTTGCGATGTTTTAGAAAGAATCATATGAATCTTGCTGATGGCAGTAACTTTCAATAAATTACAATCAAAAACTTTTAGCACAAGAATGAATCTTTCAAAAATTCAATAAACTAAGACTTGTAAATGACTCATAAATTACACAAAATGCATTTAAAATGCATAATTTTTCCTATCCAACTAAATGAGATGATAAAATCAAACAAATGAAATCGCTCTTGACAGAATTTGAACTTGCTTTAATGTAACGTTTCCAGAAATGAATTCTACATTAATCTTTTTTAGAACAGCAAAATGTCACAGAAATTTTTGCAGAATGTTCTGAATTGCTGCCTTCTTCCTCAGAAGTATTTCTGCCTAAAATTCTAATTCAATATATACAGATTCGAAATTCGGCATTATTGGCCAAATATATCTGACCCAGGAGCTAAATTCTTTTGAAAAATTGTTATAGGATTGTTTTAGTTTAATTTAACTGGCCATAATTATGGAAATATAGGAGCTCAAATAAATCTCAACGTATGAAAACGTTTAAAGGAAGTAATAGCTATTGCAATCTCCCACTTCATACGTTGATTAGGAGTTAGCAAAGATTGTAACATAAACATAGATTTGTGAAATCGTTTCCTATAGAATTTCAATACGAGAATTAGTTCTACAACAGTAAACGTTACAACTGATAGGAAGGATGTTATAAAAGACTTTAACCTTTAAGAGATAATTAAATTAAGAAAGAAATGATAAGATGATAATATCTTGAATAACAATATTGTGAATAATTTAAATAAAACTTTGCGGTTTGCAAAATTTTCAAATGCATTTCATACAACTTTTCCTTCAACATTTGCAACAATATTTGAAATTAATCTGTGGAAAAGATGTAATAAAGGAAATAGAATAAATTGATTTCCTCTAAAGTTTCGTAAGAAAACACAAAATTCACACGACTATTTCGAACTGAAATAAGTGAACTTCAAACAAGCAAAATGAATTTCGTTATTATCAACAGAAATCTTTAATATTCCGAATGTGATGTTCTGATATTCTGTTAACGAAGTCTTGTCCTGATAGTACACACTTAGAGAACCTATATGAATGAAAAATCAAATTGAAATAGCAAATTATATAAGAAGGTATATAACAACTACGTCTGCTGATCTTTAATCTACAAACAACAGTTTAATTCAAATATTTCTAAAGTACTACAAAATCATATTTCTGTATTCAAATATTGCATGATGTGATAGTAATAATTTATTTTTTATTATAGTAAATAGTGATCGAATCATCCAAAGACATTCTGCTATCACTATAAGTCATATTTCTGTATTTAAATATTGCATGATGCGATAGTAGTAATCTATCACATCATGATATATATAAATACAAAAATATGACAAAAAGGAAGGGTGGTCATCCTTGGTCGATTCGAAAGCTACTGCTGTTACCACTCTTCAGCAAATATATTCCTTTCATGTCCGCAGTTAGGCCACAATAAGAAAGAAAAAAAAATGTTGCCAGGATTCTAAGTTAAACTAGAACTGCAACTACTCCTGCAAAGAATGGCGAGTCCTAATAACAATATGTTGGTTTTTCGCACTATTTTTTTTACACCAAATTAGCATCATTGATATGGTCTAAATACCGTTCCAGCAGCCAGTTTGATTGTTATATGATGTTTAAAGATTACATTTTTTAACTTTATAAGTATCTGCCAATAAATGGGCTATTGGAAATTATAAAGTTAAAATTAAATTAAGTAACATGATACAAGCGCAAAAACAGTCGCAGAGATAAATAGTTGAAACAACAAAAAGATCAAGTGATTCAATTGTAACAGTCAATTTCCAATCAAAGAAATTATGCAACAACGATCGCTTATATCCATTATCCATTTACACATTGCGGGAAATTTTTTTTTTGATCCACCTGCTTTGTATTACTTATTTCCATATAATGATTTCATATCAGAAAAATTGATATAATCGACATCACTTATAACGCAATATATTCTCAACTTTAACATTATTAGATATCAAATTCTTAGTTTGCCGAAGAAAGTTGACGTATGAGTTATTAATTAAATAATTCAAAAATATGAATTTCTAAAATACATCACGAGTCAAGATTAAAAAAAATTCATAAATAACCAACAGTATTAGGATGAATTTAAGAATGACTGTATGCCAAAACTTACGTTACTCTGCAACAATTTTTTAATTCAAAACTGGAAATCAGTTGCACTTAGTTCTTGCTTTAACAAGACCCTACTTCTTCAAATTTTTCGTTTTATATGGAAGTTTTGCTCTGCTTCATTTGTCCATTATTTTAGTTTTTAGGTGACCTGCATCAGCCATTGATCCTAGGACCGCACCTGTATGACTTAAAGCTCGATATTGCATACCGTAATCTGCTCTCTCAAATAAAAGATTCATTTCCTGAAAAATATAGGACGTTGAGAATATAAGATGTACATACACATTCTATTTCAGAGGGGAATTTACTACGCCTTCTTATTAGGAAAGAATCATTTCACTGGACAGCAGTACAATAGGGCAGTTCACAAAATTTCTATAGGATTTATATTCTCACGGATTTAGTAACTCTCCACAACAATTAACCGCTTAAAAATTATTTAAGATAAATTTCAATTTTTACAAAATTCCTAGAAAAGGATGCTGTCAAATTCACGCACTAATCTATGCATACCTGTTCCACAAGCTGCTTACGTTCGGCAATGAAAGTTAAGCGTGGAACATTATGACTGCTTAGCAATTCAGACAGCTTCTTACGCACAAAGTTTTCTGATTCCTTTAGCACTTTTTCAGCAACCTGAAAAAGCATGAAAGCTTCAACTCAGCAGAGATGTAAAATAATTAAGAAAGTTCTGGAAACTATTAAAGCAACTCAAAAGAGGGGTCAAGAAAAGTAAACTACTTTCCTTCCTCATTCCCAAAAAGAAAATAAATATTACCTCATCGGATTTACTACCTTTTGCTAACCAGTAAACGTCCATCACTTTGAATGTTGGGCCTACGTCAACCTAAAATTTATTGTATATTATCTTCCCGAACTATCCATGATGTCTCGCTAGTGAAAGAGCAAAAGATAGAAGAAATTACAGCAAATCCAGTTGCCATTTTTCCTTGACATACATCCATATCACTAACGTATTATCAATAATATAAATATGTTTTAAGCTATGAAGTATTCGTCATTTCTTTTTTTTGTAACGAAATGCAACGTAGAAAATCTTAAAGTCTTTTAAATAATCCAGTAGAGACATGCCTTGTACAATTCCAATCCTTCTATGCCACAAAATCGATCATGTTCACACAAAATTTGAAAAATATACTCCAAAAACATTCTCCCTAAACGATTTCTTTTTATCTCGCTTAGTTTTCTTTGCTTCGGTTTCTTCCCAACATCTAGCATCAACATCTGCAACAAATCAGTAATGATATCTCCGGCGAAGTCATTACGAGTATATTTGAATGTCATGACAAATCTATAAAATAAAGAAAGTCATGTCGTGTCAAATTTTAGCTTACCTTGAACTTCTTTTTTGCTGGTTACTTCTCTACTAATTACTTTATTTGTGAATAGAAAAGGAAAATTTTCCTTGTGCTCAAATTTCCCTTATATTTCAAAATATATCTTCAAAAAAGTCGTTTTTGGATAGGTGACACTGCTGCTTTTAATGTCATTCAATGCAGTAAACAAATCATTAGATTTAAAGCCCATAAAATCTAGTTGCATGCATCATCCATTAAATTGACAACAACCTCATTAAAATCATTGTTTAGACTTGCTGAATTCGCGCGACTTCGCAGTAAATTCTAGATTATAGCAAAGAAATATTTTTAAGCCTTTAAAACAATCAAAACCAAAAGAAACTAACAGCCTTGTCCAAGCCACTATCGACACCAACAAGTTGAGCTACGGTTCTTGTAAAACTTTTTTTTTTTGCCACGATAAATCGAGGCAAGTCGCGATGCATTAGATAGTTTGCATGTCCTCGCCCTGTCTGTCTCTTACAAGGATTCATATATGAATGTATAGTCATCGAACCAATGATATTTCGAACTGGTACATTCACAGGCATAATGCCTTTCATAAGAATTTGCACAGATGTTTGCATTGGCTCGAAAATTCCGTCACGACCAATTCTTAATGCTCAACATATTCTGAAAATTCTTGTTTCTAAATAAATTGCATCGGATCTTTCATCTCCCTCTCAGTACCAATAAGTTCACATCAAATGAAGTCTTGTAATTAAACAAGTTCAGTGTGAGCTGAGTGCATTCTTCATCGAGAGTACCAAGGACGAGGGAATCGAACTTCGAATATTCAATTCCCCGCTCCGCGCATTTCACAATCGGCGATCCAAACAAGTGACCCTTGACCATATAAAGTTCATACCTGATATTTACTTAAACGACGTCTAATCCCCACTCAACTTACATAACAAAGATTATTAGCTTTGCTTATTTGCTTAACAAAGGAACCAATAAACATTTTTAGACAGTATGTTGTTTCCTTCAAAAATAACATATGCCACGCGCAGTTCACATTCCACCGTTTTGAGATTTAAAATTTTCACTGTAATGATCAGTTATATATATTGGGTACAGATGTTGTACGATACAACTTATAACGGTTATAACACCTCGTTGGCAATAAATATTATACGTATCTTTTTACAGCAGCATATCAAACCTTTTCGTCCATAAAAACCATTACAACAAACAATACGGAAAGATGCGATATATCTCTGAACAATTATCTCTTTTCTTTTACATGAAATCCCCGAAATTCACTAAAAACATTTTAAAAGGAAACAGCAATTTACAAGAGCAATCTCTGTCTTATGATCTAAGCTGCTCTTCAGTGATTACCAATTAAATGCAGCAAAAACACGGAAAAGTAGAAATGGCAACTTTGCTTATTCCAGTATTACCTTTTCGAAGTTTTCAGCGAGTTCACCTGAATATTCAATCATCAACTGCCGGAACACACGAGAAGCGTCTATTGTACAATAAATTATATATTTCAAAATAATTGAACATGAAAATGAATTCTTTTAGACTTGGTTAAGCAATCTATTTTTCATTTTTTGGAAATGAAAAAAAGATGAATAAGACGCTGTCATAAGAGTGTACGAATAGAAAAGTGTACGAATAGAATAATTCCGAGATACACATTCAACATTTATTTCTTAAAGACGTGAAACAACAAGCGTTGAGAAAGGGAAAGGAAAGAATCCATCATTCACGCTGTTTATTCAACCACATTTTTTCTAAGAAAATATCACATACTTCTCGGAAATATTTATCCTAGAATGTGCTATCGCTGAAGTCCATATTTCCTTATTTTATTAAAATAGCATCATTCCTTATTTTTTACAAAATGAAAAAAGTATAGAAAATATAAAGTAAGAAGAAATAGTAATTATGAATTAATCCCATGTTCTAGTTGTTCGACAAATAATTTTTCGCTTATTCGTTTCAAATATTTCGCACGATTTGTTTCAATGAGATTCCATTTTCGATGATTATATATCTTTGACCATTTCTGTGGATTGGTTCCCGGCGATAAATCATCATTCTCCAATGGATTCAATTTTATTTTTCCCGTTGTTATACGTTCACAAGTTGCGTTACCATCCTGTGTTTGTTCCAGATCTTCTCTACAAGAGAATTAATAATACTTGATTTGGATTTGAGCACCAAATCATCTCAAAGGAATGGTGAATTGTATCTTTTATCTGCCTATAGAGAGAAAAAAGTAACGGAGTAACGCTTTTATCTGCCCATATAGAGAAAAAAAAACGGAGTAACGCCAATGTAATAATCGCATTAATAATTGGAAGTATTTCGAAATAATAAATATGTTTAAACAACAAATTTGGGATTTACAAAAACGAGAAGTTAAAATGAAAAAAATAAACAAGTGTCCACATAATGGTTCACAATTGCAACATCTGATGTCTTGTTGAATGATGTTTACCTTATTGCTACAAGTGGAACTGTTGGAAAAGCCTGCTTAATTTTCATTGTTAATGCATCGAGGTATTCGCTTATACTATTTACACTTTGCCAGGATTGCTTTTTCCTCGCAGAATCACTATTCAATCCTATGTTTAGAAACGATCGTCGCCTTCCTTCAAGATGCCGCTCTGTTTCTTCAACTACATCTTGAGAAGTGAACGAAGTAGCAACAATACCTGAAAAGGAATGGATAGAGACATTCTAATATTTCTCTAACCTTTCTTTTAATGCTACACAATCTTGAAGAAAAAAATCACTCTCACACCTAATTTGGTAGCCATAATGTCTGCAACTCGTTTCGTGAATTCTTCAGCTGTTTCGCTTGGTCTATTCGAATCTGAACTTCTTTTTCGATGCAGAGGATGAAGCCAACGTATCTAAAATATATCGGAAATTAATTTTAAAGAGAAAAAAATCATCCACTTAACCCTTGAACATAGAAACAAATAAATTTTACACAAACATATCTAACGTTTTAATGAATGCTTTATAATTAGAAGTGAAAGCATATTTAGAAAGATGAACATGTGGCTATGCTCAATACGGTTCTGGACAATCTCCTGCGCAATGCATTGAAGAGATTAAACAGTGTTAGCAGCAGATATGCTAAACTATGTTCTAAACTTCTTGCTTTGGATAAATCGACTGAAAATGGACTGAGATGAAAAACTAAAAAAATCGTACCTTCATGACAGTAAACGGTACAAATAGAAAATAGAAAACATCTTGCCACCATGCGCCACCCAAAACTGATACCGCGATATTGCCAAAAAATGGCCTATACACTGATATTAATACAGGTTGGACTGAATCGGTTACCTAAATCCCAAAAGTGATTAACATTGCAAACAGAAAAATAAAATATCCAGGAAGATAGAATGCAGATGTAATATACTTCGAATGGCCAAGTGCTAAATTTGAGAAGACCAGTGGAACCACTCGTCATTGCTCCTTCTGGAAAAGTGAGAAGAGGTAAAGCATTCTTTTCGCAGAATATTTTTGAACGACGGATAAGCTCTGCACGTCCTTGGCGAGCTCCCAAGTCTTTGTGCCCTAGGCACCTATAAATAAAATTTGGACGAAGAAAACCATCCGAACATTAATTTAAAACATTCAACAGTTATTCATGATCAAAACTGCCAAGAGCAGATATCTATCTGTTGAAACCATTGACAATTTATCTAGCTCATAAAGCTCTAAAGCTCATAAACTAAACTCATGCCAAAAACTCAATAGAGAGTAGATTAATAGATTTGAGCTTTTAATGACAAGGATCCTATCAAAACATCGTTGTTGGGACATACCAACGTAAAAGGCCAGGTATATTCCAACCAGAAGGTAATATGCAAGGTTCAATTAAGTCAACAGCCATGTGATCAAGCGTTGAAATATGGTTTGCAACTAGAAGATGCGTTTTATTATCCCAATTTCCAGCTGGTCCACCGCTGAATACTACCAGGCCCAATAAGCATGACATTACCCGTAATACCTGCAAGATAATTCATGATACACATAAGAGTACGTTGAAAAGTGGTATGTTTCAGAAAACTAATTCCATACTACTCATAGAACAGTAAAATATAGTAACTGGAAACTGTTGGTATAAGGTCAACCATGACATTGTAAGTCAGTTCAATTTAATTTCAAAATTTGATTTCACAATTCAATCTGTGAAGTCACGAATGCATCGTAAAAAGGTAAATTATGAATCAATTTGCAATTCTGAACAAATTCATGTTTCTTCGGGAATAAGTTGACGAATGTGCGGAATAATAACTTACCGTACACCTCAGTAACATCGTCTTGCGTAGAATACATGCGGTAAGGAAAATATGTACACCAATGATAACACGTAAGCAAAATAATAATATACCAAATGGAATATATATATAAAGTAAAAAACGTTGAAATGTGGATGAAGAACAACGATCACGTATAAATAGGCTATTCAATCGCAGCGTTGGTGTTGTTGATGAAGATATCCCCGCCATCCCTGAAACAATGAGCCATGTTAGTGTAAATAATATTCTCAGAGAATACTCTTCGCCTCTCCAACAAATCAAATACAAACACGATAACGCAACAATAATGCGGCCCAACTAAAAGTCGCCATACAAAAGAAATATCCTTTGAACAGGTGTTTCCTCAAATTTGCATACGGTTTTACGTGTATGTACATCATATGTTGCAAGATGGTTTAAGCATGTTAAGATAAAGAATAAAAGTAGTCATTTAATATTACAGTGTTAATCTGAACCGGTTCGTTGTTAAAGAAGCTCCTGACAATCATACTTATCTCAAAATAAATTCGGGTTGATAAGTTTCATAGAATTTACTGGGTTTAAAAACTGAATAGGTGGTAAATGTTGGACTAAATGTAAATCTTAAATCTTAAATCACCAGTGTTCTAGTTTTACTGGACAATTCTTTGAGCGGTGGCTCATTCAATATACCATTAATTTTCTTTTCACTAATCCATTGCAACATTTATAATTTGATTATAACTTTTTGATATCTGTTCTTTTACTCACTGTCTTTTCTATCATTTTTTTCTCGAACAAAGAAAAAGCTTATCTTCTCTTCCTCAAAAAAGTTAATATTAAAACGGAAAAATATATGCAGAAAATGTACTATTGCTATTGCTCTATAATAAAATGATAAATTCACTATTATGAGAATAACAAAGTGTGTACAACAAAGAAGTAAGGAAGTGAAATTGGATGGATTAAAAAGAGATAAAATGAATTTAAACAGTTAACAATTTTTTAGCCTTAGCAGTTTTGCTGTATCAACGAAAAGTGAACTTTGAAAGTACATGTTTCGATATTCCTCAGCAAATTAAAAATCGGTCGTTTAATAAGGGTGACCATGAAGAGATGACATTTATTGATCGGTTACCATTTATTTCATTGCAGTTTTTATTCTAATTTTAAAACAGAATGATGATTGACAATTATTACTGATCTTCTTTTTTTATTGGCGCTCAACTATGATGGAAATGAAAACTTTTCATGTTATTTCGAAATATATTTAAAGTGTTGTAAATGAAATGAAACGAACCTTATCTTACCACTTTGAAATCTCGTGATTCACCATACCTCCAACATTCATTCATTCTTAATTGATGCAAATGGTTCATCTGAGACTATTTTCTCTCTCTCATTTTGTTAATCAACTGTTCCATCTGCATATAATATTGATTAAATTATTTTAATTAAAACATTGAATAAAAGGACGATGACATATTTTTCTTAATTTAAAAATGACGTTTTTTTTTTTATTTACAGAAACAGAATTAGATTTAAAAGTGTCAGTTTATTTGAAGGTATGTTCTTCACTTCTTTTATAATAATTTCAAATCTATTATTCTTTATAATAACGTAAAATGATCTAAGAAAGGAAGCTTTGAAATTATAGAATTCTAAAAGCATTGTGGAAAATAAGAGATTAGGGACAATTTCTGGTTGTCAAGTATTATTAGCAATAAATGTTGTTAATAAGCTTTGATGAAATTCAAATTGAATTTATTGGCTAAATATCTTGGACGAAATATAAGAAAGTGAAATATGAACATTGACCACTGCCTCAATATTTAAATTGAAATTTGATCAATTTGTCCATTCTCTTCTCTACTTTTTCAAAATCAAAAATTTTCATTAATAAATGAATAAAATTAAAAATGAAGTGAAAAAACAAAAGAGAATAAAGATTGTTTAACAGGTTTATTTCAAGGTTGTTGTGTATCACCAAGTTCATTACTATGGATGATTATAACATTGTTTATGTTTTTTATCATTTTTGCCACTTTGGGCTTATTAGCAACTTGGCTTCTTTGCGCTTATTATCGAAGAAAATCACGGTTATCTTGCATAAATTTTACAGTTTTCTTAACAATTGAAACAATTTTCTTAGTTTATTTTTTTTTTCTTTAAATTAATTCTTTTTCTAAAAAAAGGCAATTTGAAAATTCAGGGAGCAAATGGAGAAAGAATTACAACGTCGTCGAGATGATAAAAATCAATTAAAACTTGATACTTTTCGAAAAAAGCAACTTGACTTACAGATGCTTACAGCAATGAGGAATGCCAGAATTGGCTCTAAAGATAATATTGTTTGCTCCCAAGAACCAAGTTAGCATATATTCCCTTAATTAAACATGTTGTAATTTGGGAAATGAAAGGGTGAAGAGATGGAAACGGAGAAAGATTCCTCAACCTTATGAACTTAATTCGCATTCTGAGTATTTGCTCAAGCCATAAAATTAATAAGATAGAGCACACATTACAATTTATTTCTCAATCATGAAATCTTCAAGATTTTCCTTGTCTAATAGATCTCATATAGCGGTTCTTAGATCAAAGATAACTATTTAGTTAAACTTTAATAGCTCAACAGTTATAATGACATGTCCATATGCTCTCGAGAAGTGATCTCGTATCTCGTATTTTTATTGGCCCTAGTCCATCTTATAACTGATATATTCTCAAATATTAGTAACACTACTTATGAGCGTGGTAGAAATTTGCTGTTTACTCAAATAACTTAGAACAACAATATCTAGTCAGAAATCACCACCTACCTTATAACAGACTCAAACATTTCTAAAGAAATTTTTGAGAATGGTTTGTAGTACCAATTGCCCAATCAATCTTTCTAATTTATTCGTTGATTTAGCTATTAATAGTAGTTTGAAAAATTTAAAAATAACAATGTACTGGTTTAGTAATTCCTCAAATGTCGTATACGCCATATATTCAACCATCAAAGCCTGGGCAACATCCAAAAATGCTCAATTCCAGTCTATATAAAAAGCCTTCACCGACCCAATCGATCCCATCAACCATATCAAAGGCAGGGAAGAGTAAAGTTACAAAAGAAATTGAGGTAAATAATTTTTTTTAATTACTAAGGTCTTAGATTAATTTCTTAAGTTCCACATATCTCCTATAGCTTTTAATTTTCAGGATTTACAACATTTGCCTGTTTTTACAGCAAGAACACCGTCTCAGAAACCAAAAAAAGATAGAAAGTTGTCAACTGAGAAAGATTCTCAGGGAATTAATAAAATTGAAGTAAACATTATATTGTATAAAATTGAACGTTCTTTCAAACTGAGCACTTAAACAATGAAAAAGCATCTTTCATTTAATATTTTAATATCATTATGATCGATAACTACTACAACTTAATATCTTTTATAAATAAATCAAATAGAATAAATAAAGGTTAACAATATTTCTTCCCTCAATAATTTTTACGTGTACTAATATTTAAGGTAGAAAATGACGAAGAGCCTCAGGTTCAACAATATGAGACTGACATTGCCGTTTCTAACAATGATCGGTTAAATGAACAGAAGCAAAAGAAAAGTAAAGAAAAGCAGAAATCCGAGGTATTCTCAATCAATAACTTAATTTATTTACATACTCTGAATATAAAAATCCTCCCTAAGTGTTCCCTACTTAATATCAAAAATCAAAAAAATCTCTTAAGACTTCATAATGTAAAAAATGTATGAAAACTTTTAGTCAAAATTTAATCAATAATTGATTGATAGTTTCCTTATCTATCAATCAATACAGTAGAATGACTGTTGGTTTTAATTTTCATCCAGTTAAAAGTTAAATAAATATTTTAGGAGAAGAGAAACACTCGAAAATCTGATGAACAAAAATATCCTCAGATAGCATCAACACCAATAGTATGATTTAGTATTATAAGCCTAAGTAATACTATCAATCGGTATTCTTTCAAAGACACATAGAGATCATAAATGTTAGAGCTGATGGATTTTAAAGAATCTCTCATAAGTCTATTTCTTTAAGATTAAATGACAGCACCCTTTTTCTTTATTCTTATACACTTTCAATAAATTTTAATTATTTGAAGCATTTTTTTGACTAATTTTTTTAAGACATAATGAATCGCTCTTCATTAAATATATTTGTGATCTCGAAAATAAGTTTAGTCATTCTAATCTGATTCGGTGATTATTAATGATTTCTGATATCTCTCTTCTTATTAGTTCGTTGTTTTAGCCAGAACGATATCATCATCAAGTTCCACCCGATAATGTTCATGAATGGATCAATCGTATTGCACGCTCAGCAAGTCCACTTCCATATTTTTCACCAAACAAACAAGTTCTTCTCATTCCCGAACCATCCTGTAAATTTTGACCTTCTTTTAAAATTTGTTGTAACATTACGAGTATTATTATGTAAATGTGGCCTAAGCATATCGAATTAATTTGATAAATTTCAAATTAAATCATATTATTTGTGCCAGCAACGTTTTCCATTTGCCGTAATAATTTTAATCTTCCTACTTGTAATTTATATAGCAATGTAATTTAAACCACATATTTCAATAATATCTAAATTACACTGCCATATTTCCTCATTTCTAATGCTTCTTTTGATGAATGAAATTAATATAAGCCATTAAAAAGAACTTGAGAGGAAATTTTGATCAGATTTATGAAAATTATTCAAATTTTTAAACGAAAGAAAATAGAAGTTTAAAAATAATGGATTTTTTTTCTACCATAATATACAAGAAGTAATATGAAATTGGAAAAATTAATTAATTATTCATTAAAATTAAAAAAATTGGCAATAATTGTAATTTTAAATAATGTCGAACAAATTTCTTAGCAGAAGATTTGGGTAATAAAAATGATGAAGAAAATGAGGAAAATATTGATACATTGGATACAACTGGAACCAACAAACCAGAAAAATCAACAAATTCATCATCACACACTGTTTGTCGCATTCTGAATTTGATATTTAAACCTAAAATTTTGATTTAAATATTAATCATCATTTTTTAATTGGACATTAATTGGACAAAAAAAAAACTAATTGGATATTAATAATGAATATGAACGTTCACGTAAAAACCATTTCTGAGCAAACCTTTTATGACAAATATTGTTTTAGCTAAATGAAGCTGTTATAGCTCCTGTGATAGCTTTAAATACGAGGATTTGTAAATCTAATAATGTTTCTAATGATCTGACAGTAAGAATGATTCCAATCACTCCCTTCTTAAATATGCAAATAAGAAAAATAAAAAATGGAATTGAGAATTAGAAATTATTTTTCGAAAATAGAATTATTAGAATTATTCTTCGATTAAAGGAATAATTTTAATTATATTTCTTCGATTTTTTTTTCATACATTCAAGATTAAATTATAGAAAGCAGGAGAAGTTGAAACTGACGTAGAAATATCAACCGAAACGAAGGAACAAATTACATCAGCGACACCAACATTCTCGACACCAATCTCTTCCTCTGTTAATGCACCACCAAGTTTGTTTAATTTTCCTGGATATTAATAGTAATTTAAGTTTGTACTTATTTGATTAAGTTTGAATATTAATGGATATCTTGATGATATCCTTGACATGAGATGGATTGAGAAAATCTATAGATTAATATCATCAGGAGATGATAAAGCACAATTGTGCTGAAAGGAAATGAGGTACAAGGTAAGTAAAACAGATTGAGAAATTGCCGTCGTCATAAATAAAATACAACTACATAATATTATAGACTCTTCTTTTAATTTCTTTTTTTGAATTACCTGATTATTAAGTGAAGATAATTCAATCAAGAATTTTATTTAAATTCTGCCACTATCAATTTACAATTTCATATCATTTTTTTCTAGGTAGCACATTTTTGGATGATCAATCATATTGGAGAAAAGAAAACAAACAAAAAAACTATCTGAAAATAGGGAATAATTCAGAAATAGGTATATTTTGAATTTTTTAATAATTAAATGGCACCGTTACACTAATCCAAGTCCGTTTTACTATTCACTTTTACATTATAATCAATCATAGACTCTATGGAAAATGCGATTAAGAAGCCAAGAAAAACAGTATTGTGGAATCCACCGGATAAACGAGCTGAAGCAAGGTTTAAACGAACTCTTGAAAATCCATGGTGAACTTTATGAAGATTACAAAGATTCACATAAATTTATATAAAAAATATCGCTAAGCCGATACAGTTGGATTATGTGTTGGATAACCGAATATAAGCATTGATAAGCGGATACAACTTACATCTATTTTTTCAATTAATCTTTTGCTAATAACTGGAGTATCTTCTGATTGCTTGAAACTTCCAGGAACAATTCTCCTTTATGTTCCAACGCATTAACTGTTACTGTTATGTCGTAGGAAAAAATATCCAAGTCGAGTTTTTGATATAAGAAATAAATTAGGAATTTCATTACTAAATTTAAGGCTTTATACAATGCCAGCTGTCCATTCCAAAATATCTTGCAACAGGTAAGATTTCTATATAATATTTAATGTAAAATTTACCGAAAGATAAAACTCTCCATCTTATTTAACTCGTGTGTACTAAATATTAAGCTTTGCCGTCTCTCCAATATTATATTTTTCTGGGGTCAATAAATCAATGCTTGCAAATGAGAACTTAAAATAATTTCTGTTTATTTCAATTTGCCGCATTATACAAAATAATGATATTACACCTATATAAGAGTGTTTTCTTATCGCAAAGGTATTTTAAACGCGAATCTTAATTTTATGTTAACTCTGTAAGTCAGAACTTAGACTGATCAATCCAACTATATATACCAATATGTTGCAAACATATTATTTTTTCCAACATATTATACTATTTTTATAAATATCTGGTAGAGCTCGTTGAAAGTTTAACTAACGAATAGTATACGACTAATACAACTTAGAAGTAACATTAGTCGAAGGTTGTCTTTAGCATAATACTATCGCCTATTCTTTCGAAGTAAACGTAACAATAAACTAATATTCAGAATTTCAGAGAGGAACAGCCAGTTGATATTATTCGGCATATATCGCATCAGCCATAAAATAGTTATATTATTTGTGCAAATCCATTTCTATCTTGTCATTGTTAAGTTGAATTCATTTGAAAATTAGCTATACTGTTTCGGCAAATAAAAATGTTTGAAATTGTAAAAATAGTTTTAACAATCGAAACTATAAAAATGAGTGAGAAAATGTTATACTATTTGGTAGTAAACTTTTGTTTAAATTCTTTAATCATATCAGGATTTGCTTCGTTCATTCAACGCAATTCATGATCCAATAATGAATGCTTCGATAATATCCTATTCCAGCTCTTCAAATACTCTACTGTTATATTCATATCTGTCATTCATTATTCTAACTAATTCCAATAAATCGTTAAAATTGTTAATGATTAAGCCTAAATAAATAAATAGCCCGCTATTTTATAATAGTAATAAATTCCCATTAAGTAAGTTTTAATTTCCATCTATCTAGTTAACATTTTGTGAAGTTTCATAACAACCCAACCAATGTGGTGTAAAGTCACAAACCATTTAAATTGAAAGAAGAAGCGAATTACCGTTCGGTGTGTTCCTGTGTGGAAAACACGGGAAATAATAGGTGCCAGTTGAAATTAACGATTGGGGCCGGGATTGCTCTGTTTGGCTGAAGAAAGGTAAGGTGAAGGGGATTCGCGGGAAATGAGTGCGGCAGGGTCATTCGGAGCTATGACTGGGGAAAGGCGTCGTGTGGCTCATCGACCCAATGAATCAGTGAAAGATGTCATACGTGGGTTGGCTTTTAAGAAGCAATCCGTTGCACAGGTCGCCTATTTTATCCTTCTGAAATCTTAAAATTTTGACTTACTTCGAAATTACTCCGAATTTTATTTTAAATTAATGGAGAGAAAGGTTGAAGTGTTGATTGAATGTCGTAGTCCTTATGAAATTTTTTAACTAAGGGGTTCTTATAATTTTTATTGGAAATATAAAGTTAAGTTACGATGGAGTCTTGTGCTAAATGTTTCCTGAAAAAAATTGCTCTAGACAATTGTAAGAAATAAAACTGAAGTTTCGAGTTATTTAAAAGTTTTTTTTTTCTGAATTTCCATTGAAAATTTTTGGGAATCAGTAGATTTTTTTCATTTTAAGGGCAGGAAAGACTGTTCGTTTTTCTAGAGTTTTTAATTTAGCGGCTATAAATTTTTTCTCAAGTTAATTTCTTTTTTTTCTTTTGCATTAAAAATTTCTAAAATCACCCTGTGTTTTGTTACAGAGGCTAATTTTTCTTTGAAGTTTGTCAATCCTAAACAAAATTCATGTAACATCCTGCGACGCTATTAAGGTCTACTACGACTGTCTGTGTCTATTTATGTTAGTCTATGTGTACATAATCTTGTACAGTTACTTCTTAGAACTGTCAAGAGTATCATGTTGAAAGATTACGCTGTTGATGGTTCGTTTGACCTATGTATCTAAACTGTGTCGTTCTCGGATTGATTGAAGATGAATTTTTTTCAAGGATCTTTTATATTTAATTTACATTTTGCGAAAAACAGAGATCTGATACGAAAAGAACAAGCGAACATTGAAAGGCAGTGAACGTTTCCAAAAGTTAATCATTTTACATACCGTATCATAGTACTGATTCAGAAAATTAACAGTTTAATTTGTAGATGGTGAATTTACTTGCATCAAGAAGCGGCGGTAAAAAGGACAGTAGGACGCAGCTTCAGCATGGATCGAAAGGTGAATTTTGTTAAGTCTCGTAAATCTATTGGAAAAAATGTTTCTGGTAATTGAAAAGTGAATCAGTATTGCAGGAATCATACAAAGCATAATTTTTAGAAATGAAAAAAACACGATCATTTAATCGTAACCGACGTTTGATGTCATCATCGGAGGAGGAAGAATTGGTTGAAAGTGGATCAAATGACGAGGAATTAAACAATTTGAAAACACCATATGCAGCTACTAGTTGGAGAAGACAGAATTCAGATACAGAAGTAATCGAGGATAAGAAAGAAATGTCCGAAGCACTTTCGAAAAGTGTTCGAACTATACCGAATATTATGCAAAAAGATCTAACTTTTGAAGAAAGGTGTGATTAATAGTTTATCAACGCGACTGATTGTTTAAAGCCTAATTTGGATATCTTTTCACGAATACGGCTGTGGAAATTCGGGGAAAATTCAAATGACCGTTTATGCTGATCTGCAGATGATAAATTAAATAAAAATCTGGTCGCTATAAACCCTGGACTTATTTCTTCTATTTAAATTTAAAATTAATTCTATATATAGTTGTTTTGTGTAGATATTAAATATTTATAATTGTTTTATAATTCTTCTATTTAAATATTTGTAATTGTTTTGTGTAGATTTGAGAAAGAGATACTTCAAAACGGGCAGTTTTACTCAGTTTTTTTGTTTATAACTTGATTATTTTCACGTTAGCTATATGTGATTGAAATTGCTATGCGAATTTTCAGTAATTGGATATTTCATTTATCTTATTTTTAAGGCTGCGAGCATTAACAGATAGCGAATCAAGTGATCAACAAACTGATCCAAAACAAGGCGTGAAGTGGTTGTGCAAGCCACGGTTGAATGGTTTTCTAAAACAAGACGATATACATATAGCCACTCAACTGGCTGCTAGGAGAGGTGGACGGAAAAGGGCAGTCATTTCTTCGTCTAGTGATGAAAAACCTGAAAGCGATGAAGAAAGAGTAATTTTTTGGTGGTTCTGTGATAATTAGAACCATGTTGTTGATGAATACAAGTAGCATATTAAGATTTTGGTGTAAATGATTTAGCATATTCGAGATTCTAATCCAGCTGGTGAGGAAAGCAGTAAATTCTGCAGCATTGTCTTCTGATCACTTAACCCCTTTTAACTTCTTACAAAGCTAAGTTAGAATTGTAAATCTACTTCTTTAATTTGTTGAAGGTTCCAATAAGTTTGAAAATGATGGTGAAAAGAGCTAAAAAGCACAAGAAATATGCCAATTCAAGCAGTGAAGAAAGTGAGAGTAACGAACATTATGATTCGGATAGTTCGGCACGAGTGGGCAAAAGCGATAGTAATAGTGAAAGTGGTGAGGTTGGTTCTTTGGCTCATAAAACCTTATTTTGGATTTTATATTGAGTAAATACAAGCAGACTAATTCAAAGCAGTAGTAGGACTAAAATCACGGTGCTTGTTGTGCTAATATGTTTCAATAAAATTAAGAATGTTTGAAACAAATGGTTCCTTGATGTTTATCAGATTTAATAAAGTTAGTGATGTTGATGAGTGGCAAGTATCTGGAAGGCGGGAAAAAGTAATAGGCTAATTTTTTTTCAATAGTTTATTTAGGTTATGGAGCGACGAAGTCTTCGAAATACTCCCTCAGCAATGGTTTTAAAAAATTGTTGTGTGACGTTTTTTAACGAAGCTAGTCGAACAATATTGATGGAAACTCCACGCATAAATGATAAAGTAGCTGATTTTATAATCACTAATCGACCATTTCGGGATTATGAAGATTTGGTAGGTATTATACAATGTCTTTGTTTTTTTTTTTTTGATTTTTATGATCTGTTGTGTCGTGTTGCCAGAATTATATTAATATTGGAACATTGCAGTATTTGTGGTCATTTTTATTTATATTCCGAGCACTCATGCCATGAGAGAAAAAACTCAAGTTTAAATTATGTAATAAATTCTAGGAATGCCATCTTTTGCAATGTCCACGTGGATCCTATGCTGCCGAGCAATATTTAGATTTTTTGGAAAACCGAAGTATACTGGAAAATATCTTGGATGATTGTCGTCGACATTCAGAAGAAATTTATTCTGCTTTGGAATCGGTTAAATCCAAACAGTTGCAAATGAAGCCAGAACTACTTAATGAAGAGTGCGTTTTGTAGAGTCGTGATTTTCGTCATTTGTAGAGTTGTAGAGTCGTCATTTCGAGGAAATAATTTTCTTTATCAGTGTTTGTTTTCAGGTGCGAACTTCATCAATATCAACAAATTGGCCTGAATTGGCTTATGATGATGCATAAACTAAAATTGAATGCTATTTTAGCTGATGAAATGGTAATTGTTTATGTTAGTTTAAGGAGAGAAAGCATAAAAAGAAGGAAGGAATAGTGAGAAAATAATTTTTGCATATTTCTTGGAAGCTTTTACCATCTGTAGCTTTTAGTTAATTGAGCAGGTTTAAAAGATTCGAACTGCCATCGTTTTTTTTTTCAGAAAGCCTAATACAATATCTTTCTTGTTGAATTATACTATCACTTAAATTGTGTGATAATATGATGAATTACTGGAAATCTGACTTAATTTCAGGAGGAATATTTTTGTATTGATTTGTAATATTAGATGTAAGATAACCACTTCATTGAAAAGCGTAGTTCTGATAGGGAAATTGCCAAATTCAGTCTACAGACATGCATAACATTGATAAAAATAATATCTTTGCAGTCATTCTTTGTTTTTTCAGGGCCTTGGGAAAACAGTTCAAGTAATAGCTTTTATAACTTATTTAAAGAGTGAGCAAATCAAGGGACCCCACTTAATTGTAGTACCATCTTCGACAATTGAAAATTGGCTCAGTGAATTTTCAAAATGGTCTCCTAAAATTAATATCATTACATATTATGGTAGCATTACTGATAGGAGGCAACTACGACATATGGCAACTGACAAGAACGTATGTTTATGGCGCAATATTAAGCGCACCATTATAAACAATCTTGAAAAAGGGTACAATAAAATATATGATGTAGTAAATGTAACTGAGTTTTGTCTCTCTCGTACCGTATGAAAGACAACAGTCATGTCAATGATGTTGGACATAAAAGTATGCCAGCAATTTAAAAGAATAACTCGTTTTTGGATAATATTTTGGTTAAATTCTAGTAATAAGTAGGTCAGAAATACTTTTCTTTGGTAGGACATTAAGCTAAGCTTTCTTCTTTATAGATAGATGTTTTACTGACAACTTATAACATGGTTGGATCTAAAGCAGAAGATCGGAAATTTTTCAAACGCTTCCGGATAAATTATGTCATTTATGACGAAGGTCATCTGTTGAAGAATTGTAATACTGATCGTTACAGAAATCTTATGAAAATTCACGTATGTTTCATTTTATTATTTTCAGATATTATCAAGGTTTCTAATGCTATTCATTGATTGCAATATGTTCTTCATTAATGAAAATAGGTTACTCCGTAGTGCAATTACCATTTATCTCTTGTTCTTTGAGATATTTAAATCATATGCATGTCTTTCCATAATGACTTAAATATAAATCAGGTAAAATCTAATGAAAAAGATACATATCGCGGTATCGCTATCACTTCGTTCCATCTTCTGATGTTAAGGAAGTGGTTATAATTTGAGTTTATTTTTGCTTGGAGCGAGTGACTGAAAAAAGTTGCAGGGTGAGAGAAAAATTTTGATTACCGGTACGCCTCTTCAAAACAATCTTGTTGAGTTGATTTCACTGATGTACTTTACAATGACGAAATTGTTCACAAAATACTGTGATAATATTGGGCAACTTTTGCAACAATTTCAACAGGTATATGAATCTTTTAATATTCTGATTTGAGATCATTTATCTTCTATATGACTCACGTTATCATATTTTTCTTGAAAAGGATTGGGATTCCAATGTGCTATGGAAACTTACAAATAATCTTTCTATCTAGATTTCACTTAGATTATTTGTTGAAAATCCAAAGATAATTTAGACTGTGCGTATCAAAAAAGTCTTCAAATCTTTTTTTTTTAAAGAAAATACCAGCATTGGAAGCCAAAAATGGTGCATTGTATGAAGCGGATAAAATTGAACAAGCAAAAGCGATCTTAAAGCCATACATTTTACGGAGATTGAAAGCAGATGTTTGTTTTCTTTTCTTTGAACATTTTTGTTTTTTGCTTTGAAAATTTTTGTTTACCTTAACAAAATTCAAAGTGACATGGTCCTGAAAAAATGATTTCAAAGCATTTTGGTTAATTTATATTCAAAAAGATACAAAAGGAGAAAGCAAATGATAAGAAAGGCAGAAAAATGAATAGTAAAATATATTTGAATTATTGCCATAGCTTGCTTGTTCTTTATATAATAAGCGAGAAGATTGGATTTTTGAAAAGTTGCTTTCATAGGCGGTAATTGAAATAGTGTGAATAAGTGATTAGCTTATTGTGCAAAAATTCCTGCCAATTTGACAAGGATGTTTTATCTGTATTTTGTCTATTTTTCTAGGTATTGAGTTATTTGCCGAAGAAAAAGGACCTTGTGATCAAGTGTCCAATGATTACGGTACAGAAAGAGATCTATATGGATTTGGTACGTGAATTCCGTCTATTAGAATCAAATGGTGAAAAATATAGCTCAAGCCCATTAATGCAATTGCGACAAGTGGCCAATCATCCCTTACTGTACAGACGATTATATGATGATGATAAAGTGATTCAAATTGCCAAAGTTTTGTGCGCAAAGGTTTGGTCAAATTCCTATTACATTTATATTCTGTACGAATTTAAATGATCTGCGATGGTGCAATACTGTGTATGTTGATGGGATCCATAATGGTGGATAAAAATTTCAGTAAATAATTAACGCTAAAAATTTGGAAGTCAATGATTTTTCAAATTAGGCACAGCACTCAAAATTGCGCGCGAAACCACCATGTCTTGCTTTAATTATGTTTCTGGTTTCAGTCTTACTACAATCCTAAATTTAACTTTAGTCAACACGTCGAATATTATGACTCAAACTCTTATTTCTATATCGAGAAGAGCTTCAAGGATAAATGGAGGTGCCTGTCAATTTTTCATTATACTTATTATGTTAGCAAGTTAATTATGTTTCCATCATTATGCTTTCAGGAAAATGAATATCGCAAAAAGAAATCAGATCATGTTGCTGAAGACCTTGCTTTTTTATCAGATTTTGCAATTAGTCAATTATGTTCAAAATTTACCTCAACGCAAAAATTTATCCTCAGTGAAGAGGTCGCACTTGAATCCGGAAAATTCAAAGAATTGGATAAGCTACTACCTTCAATTAAAGAAAAGGTGAGTGCGAATAGCAAAAATTTTGATCGTGACGTGAGATGACTTTTTCTTCAGCTAGACAAATCAAAAAGGCAACACTCTGTGATCTTTCAGGGAGATAAAGTGTTAATATTTAGTCAGTTTACGTCAGTAATGGATATTCTTGAAGTTTACCTCAAATTGCGTGATTACCAGTATTGTCGCTTGGATGGCTCAACTCCGGTTATGGAGAGGTACATTGAAATTTCTTTACGCAATTTTCAAATTTGTCTTGCTGCAATCGATTGTTACCAAATATTCCAGGCAAGATGTGATCAATGAATATAATTCGTCGCCTGATTTGTTTGTCTTTCTGTTGTCGACCAAAGCTGGTGGTTTGGGTATCAATTTGACTGCAGCTAATCATATCATACTGCACGACATTGATTTTAATCCATATAACGATAAACAAGCGGAGGGAAGATGTCACCGTATGGGTCAAACAAAGTATGTTATCTGTCAAGGTCTCTTCTCTATTCAAGAGAATTAATTTAATAGCTGCGGTCGAAATATTTTTAGAAGTCCAAGAAACTGAGGGTCGTCTATTTCTGGATTATTTCATTGTATGAAGGAAAGTATTAACTGATGTTTTAGAAAATTATGAATACATCTAGAAGCAAAGATATTAAGAAGTTGCATCATATTTTTTATGATAATTGTATTGAAAGCATTCCAAGGTGTTATTTAGTATAGAGAATGTGGCAAACGATTTCTTTGCAGAGATGTTTTTGTTGTGCGCTTAATATCTGCTGACACAGTTGAGGAGGAAATATTAGCTCTTGCTCAAAAGAAGCTTGAACTTGAAAAAGAAGTAACGGGTGCTACAGGAGAAAGTAAGTTTTCATTGACTTAAATGGATATGAAAAAGTTGAAAGTAAATTTGAATCATCTGTGACCGAAGTAAAAAATACGAATGGAACACTTCAAGTTCATTAATTTAAATGGATAAAGAAATTAAAAAAAGGGACTTCAATTCTCGGCGTTGCTTTTTAAAAAAAAAAACTTCTTAGGGCCTTTCCGTTTTTTAATTTCTTTTATTTTAGATAACGAAATGGAAAATTTGATTGTCGAAAAGCTCCTTAAAAAGGCGCTTGCATTATAATCTCAGTATCTTCTAGTGAGGTGCACCACTAAGAGCGACCATTTAACCTATGTGCATGATTCTCAAAGTTCTCATTGGATTACGTTTGCATAATTGTTTATTTGAGATATTGCTTCCTTTGCAAATGTTTAGAATTTAATCTTTCTTCTCAATCTTTCTATTACTCTTTTCTCAATTCATAATTTGAAAGGGTTCTTTCTCTTTGTTGTTGTATGGAAACTGATAAAATTGCTCGACAAGTGAAGGCACTCTGTAATCATCTCATATCCTTTAGGTCTTCTAGTTTTCTTTCACCTTCTTAGTTTCTGCTTTGTCTCACCCTGGTGTCGTAGGAAATAATTTCCAAATCAGTGCATAGCTGAACGATTGCTATCCAATTCTGTTCCGGGAAGTTGATTAACATCGCTTCCAAAAATCTTTATCTACATTTCGTCGATCGCTTCATACATACTAGAATTAAATCTGCTGTAATGGAGTTGGAAATCAGAAACATACTTTTTTTATTGGATTATTTCAGACTAAAATGCCCTGCATTTGTGTAAGATCTTGCAACCATGTAGATTTTCGATTCTGTATCGTTTTATG
The DNA here is from genome assembly GCA_916381525.1 of Cercopithifilaria johnstoni. Lineage (NCBI taxonomy): Eukaryota > Metazoa > Nematoda > Chromadorea > Rhabditida > Onchocercidae > Cercopithifilaria > Cercopithifilaria johnstoni. Next base: position 189,124 of record CAKAEH010000961.1, read on the forward strand.
ATGAATCAATTAATACCATTTGTTGACTGCCAGTCCTTCATTCTGTGTTTATGAATTCTTTTGACAGAAATTTTCATGTGCTAAACACTTAAAAAGCACGCTTTAAGATCGGTTAGAAATTTTAGCTAATCAATCTCGCATTATATTTTCCAACAGTAAAGCGGCGCACTCTCACGGCATTCGCACATTAAACAACTTGATATGACTTTATTATGATAATTATGAAGTCATAACTCTTACTCTAATCTGTAATTATAATGCTCGGTGACTTGTTTCAGAATTTGCGTACTGCACTAAATCTGTTAGTTGGAATCCGAAACTGAGAACCCTGAATTATGGAAAACTTTTTAGATTTCTACTAAGACGGGTGTATTTCTGTGCATTTGTTGTTGTCTGCTTGCTGATAAAAGACATGATCGTGCCTGATCCTTACCAATGTAAGACGACAGCGATAAGAAGCAGAAAATAAAGTCAATAACACTTATCAAAGCAAATGACAGAAGCATTAGCTTTTTTCCCAGTTTTTTTCTCAAGGCATGGTAAATTTCAATTTTTCTTTCTGATGGAAAAAAAACGGGGGGTGTCTGTAGTATGACGGCAGATGTACATTTTCAAATGAAATTCAAATGCATGGATTACATCTGAAAAGGAACACATGTGAAGTGCGTTCTTTGAAATCCCGAAACAATTTTTTAGGTTAAAAAAAGAATCATCATGTATAAAACATTTCGCACATCATAAGATTATCTTAAAGTTTTGACTGCAGAATGGTTGAAGTAAGATAATGTGTGCGAGTGAGTGGGAAGGAAAATAATTAGCAGAAAGGAGGAGGGCTAACCACAGAGAACATTCCTAGATAAAAAAATATGGACAAGATATAGAAGGAAAGACTCCGCTGCTTGTGATGCTATCAACGAGAGAAAAGTTCACAAAAGCAGCAACAGGATATTATACAGAGATAGACATTACATTACTGAAACGAAGTTATATATGCTCAGTTTTCATCTAAATAAAAATGCGAAGAAACTTCTTCCATTCTTATCACCGAAAAGGGTTCCACCTGTTCTTTCATAAATTGCAATAGTTTCTGCCGGGACTCGCAGAAAATGAGAAATATAAGAGTTCCCAGAGATTAGAGAATTATTATCAAATGAGAGTATTATTTGAATTATGACTTTTGCTTCATTCATTATCTTACTATGCATAGTACATCTGTTCAGTTTAAAAATTCATTTTGGCTCATTTCAATCTCTTTTCTTACTAAAACAATAAAGCTAGGTTTAAGATGAAATAAAGAAACACCTCGAAAGCAAATATGAAAGATAGGGAAGAAAGAAATACCCCAAAAGCAAATACGGAAGAGCAAAATAAAACTAAAAATTTTACTTATAGGCAAAAAAGACCGCCACTGTTCAAATCCACAACCTGTATGTCTAAAAAGATTATTGATAAAATGCCAAAAATATAACCAAAGACTGATATTTACAAGAACTGTGGTGACAAATGGCACTCATTCATTGATGTGATTATACCCTTCTATTATCAATATACCATTCGTTTGTCAAACAGTCAAAAAAAGGTGAAGAGGAATATCTGTAGATAAATTATTGTTGCTTCAATGCTGAACTTCAATGGATAAGTTGACGGTAGTATACACTAATGCACATTAGGTGCTGGCGGATCAGGAGCATCACCACCCTGCAGAAAAGAAATTTCAGATTAAGCAGTAGCAATATAAGATCTGCACAAATTACAATAAAAAAACATATCTTTAAATTTTCCTAAAGAGTGAATAAAGCTATAAAGTCACCAAATAAAAACCCAGGAAAAGGAAAGAACGTATCAAATATTGTCGACGAAAACACTTGTTATCAATCCTGAATTGAAATCTCTATAAAACTCTCTTATTTATAATGTTTCGTAAAACGTTCTGGAAAAACCGTTAGTTCATTATACTACTTACCGAATGAGGTCCCGGTTTTCCCAATGTATCTGCTCTTGAACGCATCGAATTAGGACGCATGATAAACATCGCAATTGCAAGTACAGCCCACAAAATGACAATCATCATTAGATTGTTGGCGCCAAAACCTGCACCTTGTGGACCCGGCAAATCTTGAACACATTCAGAATCTGTGCAATAACCCTGTGAATCCCGTAACTGAAACAATGGAAATAAATTGCTAATGTCCATCATGTGTTTTATTTCATTACTGATATTTCATCCACCTCTTCTGGAACAAAAAAAAAAGACTTTCAAGCATTGTTCGATATGTGTTGAGTATTTCGAATACAATCTCTCCATGCAAAACTATCAAAATAACCAATAATTTTCCAGAATGATTAAGCATTATGATATATTTCATAACTGCAGTACATCCCACACAACCGTTCAGTCCAACAAAAAAGATTAAATGGACTAACTACTAAACAATTTCATTCCATGTATTCCTTCAAGAACTGCATAACTATTCCATCTCTTTTTAGTGAGACCAATTTCAGGAAAAAGAATAAAAATAATGAAATTTAATAATATTTCACCAATGAAAGTAAACGTCTCATAGCAGTCTCATGATCGAACAAACATTCACACGGATCATCACCCATTTTCCACTATGTATCAATTGATGACGGGTCGTTAGCTATGCGAATTCCTAAAAAATTTCCGGTGAAAATTAACAAAACGTTAAAATTTAGTGGGAAAGAGAAAAAAATGAGGAAATAGCAGAGAAGAAATATGGTAACTGTAGCGGGGAATGGTGAATTGGATGGATTTCATATTTCTATCCATACACCACATATATTATAAAGAATAATGGAACGACCCGAATGCCCCGTCAGTTACTAAGTACCACCCATTCCTCATATGTTTTCTCTCTTTCCCTCTCTCTCTTATTCTTTTCGTAATAGCTGCATAAAGTGCATTTTCTTGTTAAAGTCGCAGAAATTATTACCACTTTTTAGAAAAGCAACAAAAGTCAATTAGCATTTTCTATAAGGAAACCATCTATCACAACGACAATGATAATAAGTTAACGATAGTGAATCAGCAATAAATCATGATGATAGCTTACGATTAAAGAAAGCACCAAAAAGAAAAACGTAAGACAGCAACCGTCGTCAAATGTGTCGCAGATGCAAATGACCTGTATAATTCAATATTTCCATCAAATAACTTTCTCTACTTTAAATATGTTTATTAAATTGACAAAATGCCACCCAAGCAAGCAAACAAACACACTACACATAACACATGTCTCCTAATTAGAAGTTCTGCTCTCAACATTTTATCATATCCTGCCCCTATAAAACAGCAAAATCATCGATCGCCCTACTGCCAGTATCACATACACATACATAAACAAGTCTGTCAGACATACAGATACATAAATATATACTTCCTGAAAGCAACACACACATACATAATACACACACTCACACAATCGTCCTATCACCAACCAATTTCGTTACGATACGTCAGCGTGAACGCAAAGAGAGCAAATAACAGGCTGGCTGAATGACTTTGTTCAAATTTCAATTCAAATAAATTTCGCGAAAACTTGTTGGAATGATTGCTTGAATCGATATCTTTCAGGAATTCCTCACCGCTCATCGTTTACTTTCTCTGGAAACAACTCGTTATTCATCACATCCATAAACTGTCAAATTTTGATATGTATAATGGATGGATTATAAAGGAAATGATAGAGTGGAAGTGATTCAATTCTCCTCTAATTTATCATAAAATCGTCGAGTATAAGCGATCAGTTGCAGAAGTAGAATCCTGCTTGTTCTGAATAAAGATTTTGATGTGTATTCGGCACTTTCGTGTAGTATTGGTCGTTTACTGAAAGACACTCCTTTTTATCATTCTGAACAGATGAAACATAACATTCTATTGATGTCTCTGAATTGATCTTCGATGTTTCTCCACCATAATTTTCACCACAAAATCTTTAATTCCAATAACTACAGTGAAACGCAAAAACTGCTAGAGTATGCATGTGTTTACAGGAAGAGGCAACACATATCACTGCTGCTCGGTAGATTTCATTCCCTGCTAAAGATACATCACAACCCAGGCCTGAGTATTTTATCTCCCATTTTTTGGATACTGAAGAGGTTATCAATCACTTGTGTCGACTAGTGCAATTGTAACTTCAGGGAATATCCTCTTCTCATCTCAGTATGAAGGAAAAAGGACCAGAAGCAGTAAACACAAAAACGAACTTCTATTATTCCTCCTTTACAGTAACCGATTTATTATTTGCTACTTCAAAAGGCTTTCGAAACCTCAACCTCGAAATTTCCTACATATTGGAAGTGAAGACTGTGTTTGTGTTTAGAAATCAGAAAAGTCCATTTATGGACAGTAACTTAATAACTCATCAAATTAATTCATTCGAATATAGACATAACAATAAATATGGGAGCTGAAGTACAACTAATGCGCTTCCCCGTTAAGCTTAAGTGAATCGCAGATCCTAAAGTCATGTGCAAGAAAACAAAAATACTTAACTGTTAAAGATAATATCAACGCGAATAAAGAAAAAGTGGATATTCTTTCTTACTCTTTCTTGAATTATTTCCTATTTACCATGCAAGTGCAAATATAGAAACTGTTAAGGCACAGCATGAAAATCAAGCTGATAAATTTCAGCACAGAATGAAAGCATTTAGCTATACGATGATATCAGAGAAAAAATGAATTGATTGTCTTCAGAGCACTTCCTTTTTTAACAATAGTCAGAAATTTTCATATGGCATTTTCCATTTCTTTGCCACCGTTTCTTATAATCCAATGTATCTAAGAAGTTAACTTACTAGAAAACCCACAGAATATCTTGTGCACATGAGGAATTCTTTTTTTAAGTCACTCGAAAAACATGTAATAGTGAGCTAGGTTAACTTGTACTTTAAATGTCAAGTAGCTGAGGTAGCACCATCCATAGTAATTGTACTCGAGAGATCTGACAACTCGGACGGAAATGAAAAAAAAAACGCAATATCGCTAATACATCCTGAAAATTCAACGAAGTTTAACTTTGTTACCAAAGAAACAGACTGTTCCATGCAAAATATATCTTAATAATAAGATAACAATTGCTCACTTGGCATCATCATGTTATAGATTTTGCATTATCATAGATTTGCTATTGATGGCAGTAATTAAAATTCAGATTTTAAGAAAGGAATGTATTACAAAAAATGGAAATTTGGATTCAAAACACAGGCACACTATGAACTTCCTAGGAACATTTAAAAATAAACGTTATTGCAGAATATGCATTACTTCTCATCATCAACAACGTTCATAGCCCTACAGTCATTATCATCAGGTAGCTGCGAATTCCTGGTTTCCATTTTGGCAACGAAATTAGTTAATTCACTAAGGAAATGCTCATAGTTTGTTAATGGTCGCAATTGTTCACGTATCCATCGTGAAACCTTTTTCGCATTTGGATTTGCTTGTGTTTGCAATAATCGTTCATCAAGCATTAAAATCGACCCCCAGTCGGAACGATGCCGTAAACATCTGTAAATAGTGCTTGGAAGAAAGATGCATAAAAATTTTTTACCTGGATTATTCATGGATTTGATCAAAAATAGTATTACACGTGCTTTCAAGCTGCCAACTTTCAAAATGTTTCAAAATCACAGGAATTCATGAATAAGCTTCTATGTTAATATAAAACATTTCAGATACAATAGTATCTGAGTGTAATACTGAGATTGCACTCTGTCAAAATTTTTTTAAGAAATAACTTCCTGTAGCGCAATTTTTTGACTAATGGAGGTGATTACAGGATAAAATGCAATAAACATATTACTAATAAATTCGAAAATTTTCAATTTACCTTCCCAAGGCTTGGTTGAGAGCTCTATATGCTTGCATCGTATACCATTCATCACCTGACAAGATCCGTAATTTCGTACAATAATCATCGTTATATTTTTTCTTTTCAACAACCTGAAATATATACATGATCGAAGAGCACGAAAAAAGTAAAAATTAGGAACGAATATTTGCTACTTTTAAAAGATTATCAAAAAAACCAAATTTACTTGTTCATCCATAGCATTGGGGAATGGTATACCAACAGTCACCACACAACGAGCTCTGTCATCAGTAAAATCGATACCTTCCGATACCTTTGATAAAAATTAAGGTAAAAAGATAACAAAAACAATAAAAATTTTTGTTGCAGTAGTATTAATTTCAGTTGTGTAAAAAATAGCAAAGTAAAAAAACTCCAAAATACTACAGTTTTGAATCTTGAAAAAGATTAGCCGTATGAAAAAAAGAAGTCTAGATAAAGTGGTACGGAATTTTCAAATCTGGCAAAAAACTTCAAATAAAAGACTGAAAAAGTGAGAAATCTTTTAATATTATTGTCAAAACTATAACAATTTTAAAAATACCTTGCCTCTAAAAACTGCCATCATCAATGCACCGGTGCACTGTGGTCCAAAGTTCAAGGGATTAACAATCGCATTTTCATACTGCGTCATAACAGCATTCATTAGTGATGAACGTCGTGGTTCTTTCAAAACAAGCTAAAAGCAACAAAATTAACTCTGGGCCGACCTCTCTACTCATTTTTCGACTCCTAGTTTTCTAAAAAATAACACGCAAAAAACAACATATAAAATATGAGTAATGACAAAAGAAATAATAAATTAAAAAATTAATAAAGGCGGATAAGTTATATCACTCAATTTTTGATGGTACTTAAATCTGAGATTAAACTACAAACATTGCAAATTTTTAGTCATAAGATCCGATTCAGTGTTCGGCGTTCGTTGATACCTTTTACATGATTAGTTTCTATATATTGAAATTTGTGATAATTACCTTGATATTTTGTATTTGTCTTAAAATACCCATCGTTTCCATATATTCATAAATTTGATCCAAAACACGGTAACTTGAGAAAAAACATAATATACCCTTTGGTATTATTTTACAAATATGGCTAAAAAAAATGGAATATATTTTTTTAGATAAAGGAAGGCAACTGCACAGAGGTTTAAGTAGTAAAAAAAAGATAATGTGAAAGAATTGGAAACTGCTAAAGTAACACGTCGAGAATTCCACTCACTAAATGCAACACCTCCTGTTGGTGGTGTGAAAATTGAAATCCTAAGAAAATTCGCAGTTTCAGCTGTTCAAGCAAAAATATATGCAGTATCTTCCCACTTTGCCTGGAGTTTCCAGAAATCTATCCTATATCTTCTCAAAATCGTTGAGTGAGAATAGGAAATTATCTGAAACTATGAGAAACAAATAAACCTCAGAATCAATGAAATTTCCCGTATAAATCGATCATCTCGGTTGATAATCCTATAAGTTCCACATAATTTTTCACCGCTTGGTCCCTGAAATGCTTATATGCTATCTTTACTATTCCAATTAATATTTAAAAAAAATATTGTTAAGACTAAAATGAAACTCACAGATGGAATTACTGCAGCAAAAATTTGTTCATTCGGTATAATTTGATATCCCTCCATTTCTTGCTGAAAAGTAGTACCAAGTTCGGTACGAAGAGTATCCGTTGGAGAAAGTGTCCCGGAAGCTAAAATAACGCTGCGACATCCTTTGAATGCATCTGTATAAGCCTGAAATATTGAATTAATCATTAAATTCATTAGAGATAGGGTTTGATGGCACTATTCAAGTTCTGGAAATATAAATAAACGTTTTAAAATAATATAATTATTCCTTGACACAAGACTATCGTTATAATTCCAACCAGTGACGGGCGCATACACCAAAAACTGATTGCAACACGATAGCCATACTTCACTTCGCGATACCCTTTCAGACGCGTTTTTGAATCTAACCACACTTCTTTTTCTTTATCATATGAACTCATATCCAAGATATCAATCTGAAATCTAAAGTATGAGAGATTTTAGCGGATTATATTTGTTCGTTCTAGATGCAAGACCACCTTAAACATCTATAGTATCAAATCGTAGGCATACAGTACAACTAATGATTATTGCCTTTTTTGACGATAAATATGCAACATCCATTCATTATCAGTGAACCATATAAGTAGCGTATGTGAACTATTCTTTTCCTTTATTTTCGGAAAAATAGATTAAGCATACATTATTTGATGAGTTTTTCGTTATATCAAAAATAGTTGATTGAGAATATGGTGCAAATGGCTTGTCGATACATGTAAACAGCCTAAAAAAAGTCATTAAGGAATTTTTTTTCAATAATAATTTAGATGAAAGAAAAATTATAAAGTTAAAACTGCTTCACAGAGTTATTATCAATAATTTTTGCCCAGAAAACTTACTTATAAGCAGTACGATTATCATCCCGAAAATATGACTTGAAAAAATATAGAAACTTTTCCACACAAATAGCTGCAGCAGCAGACGGCTTATAATGTTTTAAACAGGCTTGAAACTCATCATTTTCATTATCTGCACCGGTAATAAATACAAACGCTTCCTGAAAAAACGACTTGATTTAAAGTTATTTCTAATCTTGAAGATTAAGAACTTGGATTCTACGTGCTTGTAAAGGCTTAAGGAAATACAAAGTAGCAATCAAAAATTTGTCGCACAAACCAGTGTTTCCCATAAATGAATCCCAAAAGAAAAGTTAATGTGAATCCTTCCAAATTGTTAATTCTGCAAGTCTTTAAAGAACTACCTGATAAATCTTAAGGTTTTTAAAAAAGTAGACGTAAAACTCTATTTTGAATTGCTTCAGAGTGATGACACCAATTTTTGCGACATCTTACCAATAGACTTGAATAAGCGGTTCCCTTGCCACTCTTTTCAAATATATTCAAATTGTTGCTCACGAACGTTGTGAAAAGCTCTTCCCAGTTGTATGTGTAGGTCAGTCGATCTCTTTTCATCTGTGCCGACTGCAGCGCATTCGACGATATACTCACAAACCACTCCAATATTTTGTTTAAAAAATTAATTACCTGAAAAAAACAAATAATATTATCCATCATTTACTTTTTACAAAGCAATCTTAAAATAAATCCCATAGTTCTATTTTAGATTTCTGGAGTCAAATCAGATCTAAACTAAAACCTCAATCAGTTTTGCACTAAATGTAAAAAAAACTACATCTAAAAAATGTTATCATAATCAACTCGATTCGGTTCAACAAACACGAACTGTTTTAAAATGGCTGTTCATCATTTCCAAACATTCTTTATGCCTTCCCGCCCTGTTGTCTTCTTTTTCAATCAATCCGTCTTCCGCAACAATTTTAGCATCCACTTTTTCAAGCTCCTTCTCAAGTTCTGTTGCTGCAAAGGATTTCTATTGCAGTAAAAGGCCTTAAGTCCTAAAGGAGAAGCTAAGAGAAAGAAGATTTTCTGGACTACAAATTTCCTAACCTTTCTGATATAAATCTGCGGCTGCGTCAACCAATTCACGTTCCATGAATGTAAAACTAGCAGCTTCACGGCAAACATCTTCTACATTATGCGCTTCATCGAGAATAACTACCGTGTTTTTTAGATTTAAACCAGAACTGGCGCGAATAATAGGATCTGCAGTAATTTATTTCATAACGTTTTATCAGAGAATCTTGCATCAATTTCTCAAAATAATTTCAATTTCTCTAGAACAATAAATCCTATAGAAACGACAAGTGTCATAAAGTATACGTACCAATAAGATAAGAAAATGGACAAAAAATAATATCAGCATCATCGATAAGCACTCGAGCAGTTGAAAAATACGGACAAAGTGGAGGCGTGGAACATTTTAGTGCTTCAACAAGATCCTCTACATCCCAGATACTATTCATCTTTCCAGTAGTTTGTGCAATCAAACGTCTTATTGCATTCGGTCTTTCATATTTCCCACGCATTGAATTTTTGTATGGACAACCAATCTAAGCAAATTCGATTTCAAATTCAAGAATCATTTAAATTTTCAAGAAAATGTGAATCCACAAATTTTTTGTAAATATCAAAATTTCTCAGTTATATGAAAGTCTTGTCGTTCTCTGAATAAACCAAAATGAAACTTAGTATCAGAGAAATAAACACAGTGTTTATGGCAATATTTTTTATATGGTTACCAAATTGCATGGCTCTCATGTCTTCGCTGCAGTTTTCCTTGTTAATTTTTTCGTGTTGAATTGTTCAATTTTAATTAATAATGCATTAAAGCTTATGACATATATACTGATTATTAACGCGAGATGTCATGAGACATGAGATGTCACATTTTACTTGTTATATGTTTGAGGTTAATTTTTTTTTAAGAAGCTTATTTTACTTGCTTTTTTAACCTACTTTCTATGCATGTGTTTGTATATTCTTTATATTTCTTTTTGTTTGTTTTTGTCTTGAACTTTTTGATCTCAATTGGTTAGGGTTTACTAGTTATACACATAAAGTGGAAGAAATTATTACACAATAATTACAACTGAAAACCACTCCAGAAAATTAGAAAAAAAAAACATGATCTTCTATTATTATCTAGATGAAGATGGCCGCGATCTTTCAGGTGCGATTTATTTAGAGAACAATAGAGTCGAAACCACGAAACTACTCGATGCAAATTAAGTATTCCTATTTTATACAATGTCGTGTGAACTCATAAAGTTGTAAATAGTAAGCAAAGTTAAAGGACAGTAATATTCGTTCAGGAATACAATATCAAAATAAAAATTTTAAATTACCCCATCCGGAGATATGAATTCTTTACATTTACCATTGACATCATCACTAGCACGTATTGCTGGATTAATACACATATGTTCACGGCTTGCCAATATTGTGTGCCTGTAGAAAAACTATCTTAATTTCAAGGAAATCATTTTTAGTTAATAAAACCAACAAAATAATAAAAGAGAGTGAGCCTACTATCAGCACTAATTTTTCGTAATGGTGGTAATGGCATTCCTATAGCAATTCTTTTTCACTTATTTTTTAAAAAACAAGGCATTATCAGTGAATCGATAAGGCACTTCTATATCAAATTCGATATGTGAAAGATGAATTCAGATCACTTCGAAATTGGATGAGTGCATATAAAATTCATCCTAAAAATTTTTTGATTGGAAAACAATATCGAAAACATCCCTATCTTTTCTTAATTGTTTGCTTACCATTGTCGGGTTTTGGGGGAACCAAATAGTGAAATCGCAAAGTCCTGGTAAAAATATCTAAGCACTACCTATATGTTGTGCTTAATCGTAATGATACCATTCTTAAGTTTCAATTTAAACTGAAGAAAAAAAAAAGCTCTCTCGTTGAACTCACTAATAGAGGCGCCATAACAACAAAAAGTGTATAAGTATGAGTAATATATAAGTAAAATCTGCATAAGTAAAATCAAGTGAAACTATATTATATAACATAAGTAATACATTACTTTATGACGCCTTCTTGCCCATACGGTAAGCGTGAGAACTCTTTTACCACTTGGCTAATTTGTTTATGTGTCCGCATTCCATAATATATTGTCACACGTCTGAAAGAAAGAAGCCACTATGAAATATTATTTGAACATCTGCAATAAAGGGAAGAATGAAAGTCATCACTTAAGCTCATTATGTTTAGATTATTTATAAACTAATGCAATGATTAATCGCTTCACACGAAGCAGCAAGTAAAAAATTTCTAAACTATTAAAGTTTAGAACTATTAAAGTTTAACTATTAAAGTTTAACTATTAAAGTTTAGAAATTTTTAAAGGAGCATTGATACATAATAAAAACTTACGGTAAACAAGTGTGGCCTTCCTCTTCATTTTTCTTCAAAATTTTGCTATCATCCAATGGGACAATACTTTCCAACTACAAATTTATATCGTATTAAACATTCATTTCTTTCTTTCCTCGTATTGGAATTATTTTTAATATTTTTCAAATAATTTATTTTTCAAACAATAAATGAAAGCAACAAACACCAATGTTCAGATAAAGGAATTTATAAACAATAGTTCACCTTATTTGATGCGGATGATGAGTGTGTAACTGCGCAAAAATCATTTTCAAATTCATCTTCCACTGAAAAAAAGTATCCGTTTTTGAACGAAGATAGTCAGTCAATCTTTGTTGATTTCAATTTACATTAAAAAAACTTCACTAGTTGCAAATTTACATTAAAAAATATTACTTCTCAGCAACTGATAAAAATGACTTACATGTAGAAAATGGTTCAGCATCATATGTGCAACCAGCCGATGTAGTATTCATATCCTTACTCTTATTATCACTCATATCAGTATCGTTTAATTTGCCAAACAATACGTTTTGATCTGGAGTTTTATTCTCAGTATATCTACTGTTAACACCACCTCGACATGCCTTGCATTCATTTCGCGATTGCGTGTACTCCTTTTTGTATCTTTCAAGCCAAGCACAACTTGCTGACAGAAGCCCAAGCGTTTTACCTAAATTATATAAATTTTCTTCAGTTGAAAAGAAAAACTGAAACTTTATTAGAAATTTACATTGCACAACAAAGTTAAATTTCTACACTTATTTCAAGCAATATTTCTTATCCATGTCCCTCTTTTACAATATTTGCTATACTATGCAGGAAATCTGACATTTGAAAAACTTTTAAAATTAAAATCTTAGCTAAAAAACCAACCACTTCCCGTTGGGCTTTCGATCAGCGCATTAAGTTTATTCTTTAAAGTGATAAGAATTTTCGCAATCATTGTTCGCTGCGTAGCATATGGTTTTATATTTGGTGGTAACTTAATCATATGTCCACAAATCAGCAAATCCGTATAATAGAATGATTGATGATTCACCTTTACAGAAAGTCTTTCGGACAATAATCTTCCACTACCTGTTCATATATAGCATGAATTAAAACAAAAAAGACTTGTCAAATTTTCTGTATACATAGTAAACTTTAGAAGTAATGATTCATCTTTAATTTTTAATATTTCTAAATCTAGAACATGATTGCTAATGGGAGGCTCACATAATCTTTCTCAACATTTACAGTATCTTATCGTTATTATTTGTTCCTTCTTAATACAATTCTAATATCATGAAAAAGTTTGTATCAGCATTTATTTCACTTCTGATTTTAGCTTATCATTCCACGTACTATATCATGTTCTCAGGCGTAAGATCTAATCCCGACTTCATCAGTTCCAACAAAATTCATGAAACAAGTGAAGCAAGTTTATGAAACGATTATAAAAATTTCATGTAATAATTTTTTTGAAGGAATATGTGATGGTTTACCCGTTGATGGCGTCATATATTTCTGATTAGTGGTACTGAAACGAACATCACTCTGGCGCTTTCGATTGTTTAAATATTTTCGAATGGAAGATTCTTCTGAATTAGTATACATCTTTCGTAACACTACAAAAACTTCGACTTAATAAAATCAAGTGATAATCAAATGTAGCTGCATGCAAGTGCTCGAAAAATTATTACCCAACATAAATTAAACTTAGTTGTAGACTACAGATTTCTATAAAATCACGAAAGATGCTTAGCTCGTCGAATGAATAAATTATTGAACGACAAGCAGCATATTTGAAATTTCAATTCAACAGGAAAGAAATTTTCACAGTGCCCTGCTGCTTGCCCTCTTTGCGAAACCATTAAAATATAAATTTGGAAAAGATCCTCGCCATATACAGAGATATACAAGATACTCGCAAAGTATTTTAGCCTTGCATTATTTGCTGAACATCCGCTTTACAAGGTTCTCACGGTAGATTATTGTGCCTAGTGCCCCAACCTCGACCCTTGGCATGACAACAAAGGCGGCCAGTGTCCGACCCAAAAACATTGCCCATTTGTCTCCAATTTACTTTCAGAAGCTCACCAATTAAAACACTTCCAGAATATCACCTTTCTTCTATCTTCTTCTGCAAATTTTGATCGCATCTCCAGACTTCCACCGGCCTCCCAACCTCGCCCAAAAAACTCGTGCTTGTTAATCCTTCACTACTGTTACCCATTGGCATGCCATGCTCGTCGCACGGACGTTCTTTTCGAATTTTTGTTTGTCATGATCCCTGTTTTATTAATTTGTATTAAGTTCCTTGCGCATTTCCTGTTCGCCAGGGACTCATGTTGAGACCTCTACACTAGGCTAATATAATTCTAGCCGATGCTATACTAAGTTGCTGGAACTGGCGTTTACCACATTAGCAGCAAGTTCAAACTTCTCGGTTCTCTTCCTTAATACCAAAGCAATCCCATCCCGGCTTAGGTTAATCTTCGTACAGAATGGCCCCGATAATACAATTCATATGGTCTTTCTTGTAATCGTGTATCTTTTGCTGCGTTAACACATACTTGCGAAAAAACGTTACTTTCCAGACCACATAAAGCATTAAAAAACCTTTTGCTATTGCTGTCGGAGAAATAAATTTTACAGAACAAAAACGTTTTATTACACATTATTTCAAAAGAAACAAAAAAAGAAAAAATATGCCGCATTGCTGGTAACGACAAAAGAATAAAATGAAAAACCTGTGAGCGAATAAGCCCAACAATTTTTAGCTTAAAGAAAAAACAACGAAAACCAGATATTTTCCAAAAAACGAGGGTTGCAGAAAAGAAAGTGGGAATGGAGCGATCGGATAGGTCGATGAAGAAAATAAGCTGAACGATCCCCATTTCTTCAAAACAAATTGCGTAAAAATTCAAACTGTTTCAAAATCCAAAATCTTTTTCAACAAAAACAACCGTTCTATCCACAAAAAGAAGGTTCCGAATAAGAGCGCAGTAAACGAACATGAAGTTCGGGAATGTGATTTTCCTTAAGAAAAAAGGAAGAAGTGAACTACACATCCTGTGGAATATGAATGAAATCTTTCATCAGATTTAAACGATGTTCTCGGCAAATCTGTCTCTCTATATGGCAAAACCCAAACGACTTCAATATGAAGACAAATAAAAAAAACAAAAGATGATTTAGTCCCAAAATCGATGATATAACTTTTTTGACTTCTAATTGCAGTAATAAAAGAAACTAGTATGATACCGATGTACGCAATAACTGGAAGGGAAGTACGGGCAAATATAAGAACTGCTTAACTTAGTATTTATGTTGCATTTGCTGCTATAGTTTTCCTGAAAAGTTTCACAAAGTTGAAACATCAGCGAGGGCAGCAATAGCAGCAACAGCCTAGAAACATTTACGATGAACAATTGATGGTCCCGACTCATCGTATTCTTGCTTCGAGATCCACATTTGTTGGAAGGTAGATAGTGACGCCAGGATGGAACCGCCAATCCAAACCGAATATTTACGCTCTGGTGGTGCAATGATCTTAATTTTCATTGTGCTAAAACAAATAACTGAATTAAATCAGGTCTTACCGTTGAAATACAACACAAACATAAAAGCACCTGCCACGGGATTGTAAACAATAGAAGGGGGTTGGTAATTTAACTCGCTTTCGGACATCACTGCACTGACGCAACAACTAGACATCCATAATGGCATCAAATCAGCACTGCACGCAATGCACAAACAATACTCTAGTTCGATATTACACTTCAACAAAAACACTAACCTTGGAGCAAGTGCGGTAATCTCCTTCTGCATACGGTCAGCGATACCCGGGAACATCGAAGTACCTCCTGAAAGAACAGTGTTCGCATAGAGATCTTTTCGGATATCTACATCGCACTTCATGATGCTGTTGTACGTTGTCTCATGAATACCAGTCGACTCCATTCCTTAAAAAAAGTCATTTAAATAAACAACATATGCTCCCAACGTATTGTTGTCGTTGTGTGCTCCACAACCTTTAGCAATTAGATGAAAGAAATAAACGTCAATGAATATACCAAGGAATGAAGGCTGAAAGAGAGCTTCGGGGCACCGGAATCGCTCGTTGCCGATAGTGATGACTTGTCCATCGGGAAGTTCATAGCTCTTCTCCAACGATGATGACGATGCTGCAGTAGCCATTTCTTGCTCAAAGTCCAAGGCTACATAGCACAGTTTTTCTTTGATATCCCGAACAATCTCACGTTCCGCCGTAGTCGTGAACGAGTAACCACGCTCAGTAAGGATCTTCATGAGGTAATCAGTAAGGTCACGACCAGCCAAATCAAGACGCAAAATTGCATGTGGTAGAGCATAGCCTAAAATGATATTTTATGATCAGATTAACAATTCTACAAGTCTATATAATTTCTCGAATTGAAACCAAGTTTCCTGAAGCATGTTAATCAATAAATGATGTCGGAATTTGCAAGACCAAGTTGCAATGCAATAATTTTAATATTCGCTCAGAGGATTTGTATACTGAATCAGTAGCAAAAAAAACAGACAAAATACCTTCATAAATTGGAACGGTGTGCGTAACACCATCACCAGTATCAAGTACAATACCAGTTGTACGACCAGAAGCATACAAAGACAGGACAGCCTGGATTGCAACATACATAGCTGGGGTGTTAAAAGTCTCGAACATAATTTGCGTCATTTTTTCTCTGTTTGCCTTCGGGTTCAGTGGTGCTTCTGTCAGCAGAACGGGATGCTCTTCAGGTGCTACTCGCAATTCGTTATAAAATGTATGGTGCCAAATCTTTTCCATATCATCCCAGTTGGTCACGATACCATGTTCAATTGGGTATTTCAACGTGAGAATACCTCGTTTCGATTGAGCTTCATCGCCGACATACGAATCCTATAAAGCAAGATAATTGCTTCATATATGTGAAAAAACTGTTGAGCTCATGCACTTACAATTTCACCACCTATAACCTTCCAAGGGCACAAACGGAAAATAAGTCTACTGTTAGTCACTTTGCAAAGCACCAAATGTGACGGTATGTGACATGCAACCATTTTACTACAAACTGACATATCGAACTGTGCAGTAGGACAGTTTAACCAAATCAATTTGTGAAAATCATTGCCCTCAACAAATTCCAAACAAATACTACCTTTTGGCCCATCCCCACCATAACACCTTGATGTCGTGGACGGCCAACAATTGACGGAAATACAGCACGTGGAGCATCGTCACCAGCGAAACCAGCTTTACACATGCCAGAACCGTTGTCGATCACAAGAGCAGCAACATCGTCGTCACACATTTCTATTTCTTTTCTAGCTTATACTATTGATATTGTGATATGTACTGCACAGCACAAACCTCTATTACGAGATATTTGCTGAAATAGAATTCATCAAACTGCGATACCACACAAACCCTTTACATGCCAAATAATACATTAAAATATTGGAAAAACGATGCTATCGCAAAACATACACTTCAACTTCCGTACAGCGAACAATAATACAATAAGATAAAAGGTTACCAATTCAGAAATCCAAAAAAATCAAAACGTAAAGTGGAAGCACGAAAAAGGAAGAGATTTAACAAATATTAACAAATTTAACACAAAGACAGAATTATAACAAATAGCACCACCATCGCCACATGTATCTGGAAGGAGATGAATGGAAATAAAAAGCCACCAAAGAGTATGAACAGTCCCTTTCTTTTCCTTTTGTAATCCATTGTTCATTTTAGCATCATGTGCAAAGAAAAAGGAATAAGGAACGAATGCGGAAGAAGCTATATATTTGCAGTCGCAAAAAGCTAAAACTTGTATTTGACCAGTAACTTTTCCTCGTAACCAACGAAAATACTGCTTCAGCCCAGCCACTAGATGCCTACACGACAAAGACAAACAAACCATCACCTTCCGAAAGCGGATGAGATTAGGAATAACATAAAGACAAGACAATGATCTTGTTTGAGGAAGCACTCCATGGCTTGCCATCCTATCTCACTAACTCCCTTCCTTCATTACTCCTTATTCTCTCTCTATGCAAAAATGATCGCAGTTCATAGAATCGTCGCTCTCTTGACAAAAGACCAAAAAAATAAATTCTTTAATCTCGTGCATTTCACATCATCCAACTTTTCGATTCCACCTTGAGTGCTCACTTCAAACCCTAAATTTTTCAAGCTAGAACTTTCAAATACCCGATCTCCACATCTCCAACTATCTTTAATCTTCCCAGTCCAAAAATTGCAGTTTTAATAGTGACTTCAGGCACAATGAATAACGTGATGTCTTGAAATTTACTGAATGAAGACAGAGAGACATGCACAAACGAAAGGTGAGGAAGAGATGGAGCGAGGAATTACATAATTCGCATACCATACCATAAGACTATCCCAAACAACAAATGCATTGACATTACATTCACATTCACTCCGACATTACAGAAATTTCGTAATCATACTGAATTTATACTTCAAACTGAATCATGTTTGAGCTCTAACAGTAATAAAATATACTACAATCCACTCACCAAAATGTGACGGTCAAATTACCATTCAACACTCATCAGATATTAGCGTAAATGCATTAAAACTCTCAATTTCTCTAGCAACAATCTATAAAAATTGAACTTCTCTTCCCAGTCTATTACAATCCAATGCTGATTTTAGAAACTATGGCTCGTTATAAGTGTGGCTAAAACTAATATGACCCTCAGATTATGATTGTCAATGATCGCCTGACTTCCTTTTCATCACTAAGAATAAAATTCCCGCAACTTATGTCACAAAATCTCCTATAAAAACATCTACATTCTCAAGCACACATTACTGAGCAATGAAATGGAATTTATGGACTATGTCATCCACTCATCACCAAGCACACACTAAATTGATATAATAAGGAAAAAATTAGAGCTGATAATAAATGTCGATTGAAATTTTATAACCAGAACACAAAGCTTTTATATGGTCTAAATTCCTAAAAGACTAAAAAGATCGACAGAACCACATATTTCCAATCAAATATTCTTCATAACCAGCCAATAAATAAAATGAAAAGTCTCCTTACAACAGTACACTGCGGTTGCTGCCTACAAGAAATCCCGGGAAAAAGTGACAGGAAGAGTTTATTTATGAATAGATAATGAACTCAATTCATCCTAATTCCTTCAGAACAAGAAGACAGAAAACGGCACTCCACGTTTTTTTGCATAAATATCCCTTTGGTAAGTAGAAAACTGTGTCTTAGAAATTAAAATTACAATGCAACACACGTACGTCGCATTCTGTAGTTTTAATTTATTTCATGAAAAACCATTTCACGTAAAACTACTCGATAGTGTTGTAAAAATTAGCACTGCAAAAAAGAAATAACCAGAAGTCAGTTATGGACTCATCGCATATTGACAAGGTCAAGATGAATCTTATTGACTAAGAATGATTAACTCTATGACGATCCTTTCATTAAGCATCTCCCAAGTTTTCCAATGAGAATTTAATACTCGTTCAGTGAGTTTAAAACTTAAAAAAAATTGAATGTTCAAATAAAAGTATGTCATGTTGTGTCAAGATACTGCATTCTTTCAATAATTTACGTGGAAGCCAAACCAAAAAAAGAGAATCGATATTGCAATACAAACTTTCATAAAAGAAAAAGTTAATTCTATTCAAAAAATAAATCACTAATAATAATTTTTCTTGCTCCCATCTTCATCTCCGTCCTGAACATATAAAATGCATTATGTATAACGACCTTCAGGATTCTCCAACTATAGAAAGTTCAACCCGTTTGAAAAAAATTCCGATGTCACCACCGCTACCTGCACAAAGTCTACAAGCTGTGATCGAACCTCCGGAAAAGACTCCTCTCAGGATGACTTATCTTCAGCAATCCTCATGATGGTTTATCTTGAGAAAAAGGATTTTCAGAAATGATTGATTTGCATCGTAAAATGATTGTGTTTAAGTACAATCCGAACCCAATAACAGGTTCTTAAGGTATTTAACCTCTGAAATGCAGTTTTCAGATATTACCCACATCTTTCAATTGCACCGAAATACTAACTCTCGTAACATGATATTCAAGGCAGATTTTCGAGTAAAGCAAATTTAACCTACTGGCGAAAAGCCCCCGATCTGCAAGTGTTGTAATGGACAGCACCCGCGCATCGAGAATCTCAATTACCTCAAGAAACACGACAAGCGTAATAGCAAGCCGTCCGGACAACCACCCAGCACCCACAACCACCAGCACAAAATAACCCACTAGGCAGTTACACATGCCATTATACGTATAGAGAGACATGCAAACATAACAGTCCGCGCACGCTCTCCATCTATTCCTCTCATTTTTGTACATTCTCTACTTCAAGCGGCCATGTTTGGAGAAGTGGCAGTGCGTAGGTGGACATGCTGGGCAAGTGAATGCTATTTCTGGTTGTTGATTGGTTGAATTTCCTGTTCATCCATTCCTATTGGTCCATTTCAAATAGATACAATGGCGGGAAGGCACATCACTGAACTGTGGCTTCTTTTCCTGGAATGGCGCCCTCTCATATGTTTGACACTCAGACATACGGCGCATACATGGCTCTATCACTATGACTCATGTATTCTTGTTTCGCCAGGTGGATGACTCGTTCTGGCTTGAATTGCCATGTAATGACGTCACTCCGATTTGTTGGGACATGTTTCGGATTTGGTTAAAAATCTTGAAACCGAACACCTCGAAATTAAAGTTCCAAGATGTAGCAGTTGTTCGAACACCTTCCGGTTAAGCAGGAAATATTACTGAAACAAAGAAATATGTTATTGAGCAGTCAAACAACTGATCTGATGTCAGGAAATTAGCTTTACATGTTTATTAAAAACCTATTGGATGACACTGAGATTTAGCGTATACTAGTGGATTTAAAATCCCGGGTGAGAATGATCGTTATAAACGGGCAGATTTGTATATACACATGACAGCAGTAAGTAAGGTAGTCAATCATAGATGACATAAGTCTGAAAACATTGAATTCTTTCAAATCATTTGACCTCTCAGATGATGTGTTAATTTGCTGAAAATTACATACGATCTGAGAGAAATCACCGATGAATCATCACCGATGAGACGTATCTAAACTTTACGTTACTGAATGATGAAAAGTTTTGAATGTTTTCTTTTTTCAGTGTTTAATAGTATTTGATGGATTAATTTATTTAGGCGTATAATGAGAGCCTCCTTATTTTTTCTTTGAAAAAAAGATGAAATTCTGTTTTTTATTCAACTTGTTTCTTTGCATCTTATTCTTATGCTTGATATCAGCTGGAAGTACAAGCAGGAGTAGCTATTGCCAACCATTCAGCAAAAATTTCGGGTTCTTCTCATTTGCAGGGAGCACTAATTTTTGCTATTCAAAATTCAATAGTTGCCATGAAAATAAGGCGATTTAGCTGATCGAAGGCGATGTTTTATCAATGTTGGGTGAAAATGTCCGACTTTTGTATCATTGACCAGCATTTGTGGTTAAATATTTACCTGTGTAATGAGATCTACTCTACCGGCGACTAATTATATACATTACGGTCAGTACAAGAAATATGG
The DNA here is from genome assembly GCA_916381525.1 of Cercopithifilaria johnstoni. Classification (NCBI taxonomy): domain Eukaryota; kingdom Metazoa; phylum Nematoda; class Chromadorea; order Rhabditida; family Onchocercidae; genus Cercopithifilaria; species Cercopithifilaria johnstoni. The sequence goes on from CAKAEH010000961.1 coordinate 210,464, forward strand.
TCAGTACATTCACACCTTTGACCACAGATCGATTTTCTTATGCGATAGAAGATATATTGCTTTAACTAATTGCCAGTGAGAGTGAGATATTACAGTCCAAAGCGAAAAGTAAACAAATCTCCAATGGGATGGCGGATGATGAATTATTATAAATTCCTATTCATTTCATTAGTTATTTGTTCATTTTTTGATTTATTAAATTAAATTATTTGTGAAGTGTAATTAGCCTGCAATTTATATTATGATTAATCTGCTAGTTCAAAATAATTACCGCAAAAGCAGTTTACAATAAATTAAACAAGGTAAACAAATAACAACTCTTAGCTGGTTAATTTGCAATACAATGATAACCTATGTATAACCTTTTGATTTTATTGTATGACTTTAAGATGTGTCGATATGATTAATGACAATGTTGGCAATATAACGGCACGACATTAATCTTAAACTTTTTCGTAATTCCTTTCTTTCCCTTTCTTAGCACACTTATTTCAAGCACTATTTCATCTGCATTGATCCAAGTATGGAGTATAATGAATTGTAATTACCTTCATTTGAACATTTCCCATGAATTGGTCTGATGTGTTAGAATTTTTCCTTGAAAATATTTTTTGATTCCAACACCTTTCTTTTGGAAAGAAGGATGAATATCTTCAGAATATAATCATACATCATCTCAGTTTTGTTAAAATGAACCCATTTTAAATATAGATTAAAGCGGATTTTCGGTTAATATAAGCGAAATTTAATGGCAATGACAAGTTTGGTGACAATTTCAATATTAGAAGAAATTATGTGACACTGAAGGAAATTGCTGAATGTAAAATGTTCCAAATTTCTTAGCAACAAATTATGAATGAGTACATTGTTGAATGAATTATTTTTCTCCATAGAATAATATTTATTCATCAGTTCGTCATCCTAAAATGTGCATTGTTTTCGCTGTGCAGTGTCTACGAAACAGTCATCTCTTCCGAAGGTTTGTTAAATTAAATTGATGTCTGAAAAGGATAAGAAAGCATATAAATTGGATAAGAGAACGAAATTGAAGACTATTTCTTGAAAATTGATATTTCGTTACTAATCGCTGTTCTCTTAAGTCTAAATTATTTCAATAATTTGACACGACACACTCAAATTTTCCGGTGATCAGCGCCCTTTCTCTTCTCATCCCTTTTCCAATTTCATTCGTTCCGAATTATTTTATAAATTCATAAATTCAATCTTACATGTATAAATATGATAGGATAAATTCGGTTTAATTAACTTATTTAAGTGACGATAATTTCAAATGATTAAGTGAAACTTGGCAACATCAAAAGTAATTTAACAATATCATCTTTCTATTTTATGACTGTATTGGTATTTGAAGAAAAAAGTGTTAATTGAAATTCAATTTGTTCCCGTTTCTTCCCCAAAATCTTTTGGTAATTCAATGCAGTGCTAATGAAAGATTTAGCAGCTTATGGGGAAAGATTGAAACAACTATGTGGTCAGATCCTTCCACCACTACGAAATTAACTCATTAGCATTTGTGGTCCCTTTCATTTTAATCAACTAATCCATAGTAACTTGCTTAAAGTTTGAGAATATATTTCGCTATCATCGTGCTCTATCGATCCGCTCCAATGATATGTTCCAATTTGGCCAGTAAATGTTGCTGAAATATTTTAAAGTGTCACTTTTAAAGATTTTCATCTCACTTATAATCTTTTTTTTCATTCTTGTCCATAAAATTTCCAGCTTCTATAAGTAGAAATTTGTTTATATTCTATGACTTCTTTCATTAAAACCGTGAAAGTATAGCTCTGTGTTGCGTCAAATACGTCAGTGTAAAGTTTTTCCAATTCTCAAATTTGTAAAATTCCATCAAAAAATCGTCAAGACTTTATCAGCAACGTTTTAACGATCATCTTAAAATCGATGATGACAATGAGAGAGAGAGAGGGAAAGAATGAATGATCGTTAACAAAAAAGATAAAATATTTCCCGAGCTTGCTAAAACATAAAAGTGAACTAAAAATTCCCATTAAATACTCTTTGTATATATGTCTATGTCTGAAATAAATAATTTAAGGAAGAGGGGCAAAGAGAAACGGGAAGCCTATAATTTAATGACATAGCTTTAGAGGATTGTCATGCAAACTGATTATGGATGGATATGCGTGCCTTAGACCAACTGCACACAAAAGGGTACACTTTGGATCGGTCTCTCCCTCTCTCTCCCTTGCTCATTCAGAGTAAGAGTGATTTTTCATCTGTCTCTGCTTTATTTCACAAAGCTTCCCCTTTTTGTTAGATGAAATGAATGTCCCCAGCCCCTTTTTTATACAAAAAATCGAAATGGTCATTCATCAATAATGGACATCGCATATATTTGGGAAGATTATATGTCAAAGAAAATGAATGATACAAGCTACAAGCCTTTTGAGAAGAAAAAGTTGATTGATGGATAATCGTTTATTCTTGTTTAAGTGAACAGTTAATCACTCTTACAGATTATTTGTATGTAGAAACAGTATCCTTATTACCAGTACCACCAATAATTATCATGCAGCGTTGGCACGATTGTAGTGCAATTCCCATTCTTGTTGATTAAAATTTTCTCATGGTATTATGCAACGACCTAATTTTAAAACACAAATCCCATTGATTATCCACTGAAAATGCAATTTAAAATTATCATCATATATGCTTCTAGAATAAATCAGCCACTTGCAGCACTACCAAAATACGACCAACTCAACCTTACACTACGCACATTCACTGATACACAGAGCGGGATTGTTCCATCAAGTTGATCATAATGTCTACGAAAAACAAAAGCGAGATTTATTCACCGATTTTCATTTAATTTTCAACCTGAAATTTGTAATTCAAACATACAGCGGTATTTTCCACGAATCTGTTGTCGGCGGAATCTCTGTTTACTGTCGGATTATTAGGTCGCATAACTCAGGCTATTCCCCTAATTATTGAAATAAACCCACTAAATAACATCTATCTACTGCTTTTAAAATAGTGAATTCCAAAAAACAAACAAGACACAGTCCTGCTACTTCAAGCTACAATCATATTACGAATACGAATCATTTTAATTATTGTAGCGCAGTAAAAAAAGTATACAAATTATTTCAAATTCATCAATAATACAGTCCAGATTTCAAATATTTATATTCATATTTTCAGAAAAACCTCAAAAAAAAGTTGTGACCGCAGGAAGGAAAGTTAATTCACAAAAATAATATCATTTCACAACAGCAAAGCATCATCCGATTCAACTATGTCTACTTTCCTATTGATGATGAAAACAGATAAAAGGATGACTACGCATGATTATACTGTCTGCCCAAATGAAGAACTTATACCGGACAAGGTGTTAGACAGACCACTTGAAAGAAACATACAATGCCAGCCATGAAACCATTGCCTAATACAACAAACAAATCACCTTTACAATCATCTCTACTGCAATTGCACTATTTACAAAAAAATTCACATACTTTTTTTTACAACATGGCGCGAGTAGCGATACCAATAAGTGCAAAAGATAATGGCTTCCTTATAATTAGCATCACTGTTGACAATTGCGACAGAAAAAAAGCTTCAAAATTAATCGCAAAAATTGATATCATAAAATGAAACAAGCAAGAAATCATGGCTCTTCTGCTTCCCTATGATTCTGATTGACGAAAACATCTTGTCTGAATCAGGAGCGAATTAAATGTATATTAAATGCAAGTGCTTCATTCAGGCACGACAGTCGAAGTAGTCTGAAGTCGTTTTATACATTAACATGTACAATTACCAATAGTCTGATCTGCACCAGCACCAAGGGCGAAGGCTGATCGATCGCTATCCCAAAGTCCGGGCGTTTGCAAAACCTAAAAAAGCAAGAAAACATAAAAAAAAAAGCAAGAAAACAAAAAAAAGTAAGAAAACATTACATGCCTCAGTTCACTTCTCCTTAACTCATAGAGTTAAGCTATCACAGTAAAGATCAGCATTGGCTAGTTCACATCATTGGCATTGCTACTACATTTGTAGTCAACTACCGATAGTAAACAGCAGGTAAAATGAAAAGCTTAACATCTGCAATTATTGCAACATTAAGAAATTCAACATAAGTCCACCAGTGGGAGGCAAATTAAATAAGACTCAAATTTCAGAGGAAGAAGGAAAACATGTAATGAATACAAACTTTTTCAATAAGTTCTTCAAATGCACACTGCACACCTTCACGAGTTTTAGCACTTGCTTCAATAAACAGCATCCGATACTTTTTCGCGAATTCTAATCCTTCTTCTCGAGCAACCTCTCTACTGGACTACAAAATCATTATATATTCAGTACACTTGCCCAATTTCCTATTTACATACACATTATTTGTAATTTTTTGTCGGAAAACTTACTATATCAATTTTATTTCCAATGAGCATTTTCACAGCATCCGTTTTGGTTGAATACGTATCTACTTCATGCATCCAGTGGCCAAGTCGTTCAAATGTTTGACGATTTGATACATCATACACTGAAAAATTTTTAATTTTGTCGTTCACTATAATATCGTTAAATTCATAGTAGAAATCATCGGAAAGATCGAAGAAACATATGAAAATAGTATTACACGGTTCCGATAACTCAGAGGCATGATAATGAAAAATGATCAACTATATGGACGTCACATTCACGCACCACTCTACTCAAGTAAGCTTCATTCAGTCCAATTATTTATTGTTACATAATATCATGGCAAAAATTAAAGGTTGTTAAATACTTACCGCATATAACTCCTTGCGCTCCTCTGTAATAACTTGGTGTTAAAGTACGGAACCGTTCTTGCCCAGCTGTGTCCTGTAAAAAATGGTGCATAAGTACCCAATATGTAGGTTGGAGAAATTCTTGAATAATATATCTTTGAACTACCACTGTTTATACAACTCGACAAACTAGACCTTGATACTCTGGTGGAAAAGTCAACTACATAATGAAATATATAGGATATATAAAAGTTTCCGAAAAGCCTACATGTCTCTGTCAAGTATTCCTTTGGTTAAATTGTGATAATTTAAATTACAAGCCGTACAATCGGGATTAACAATATGGTTGATGCAAATGTGAATTCATCGGGAAGACATAGCTAAGTCCTGCATGTAGCAGTAAATAAAACGAAAAAAAACTTGCCCAGATAGCTAATTTCACCCGATTCTGATTGATCATCATTGATGTTACTCGAAAATCAACTCCTTAATATGAACATAATCAGATATCTATCAGTAATATCTTACAGCTTTAAAACAACGAATGATGAAAACCAACCAATTGTAGCGGCGATTTCCGGATCGAATGTGTCATCTACAAACCTCAACATCAGGCTGAAATAAATTTCAATTGCCATGAAAAATTTTGTAATTTTTATGAAATTTTCCCTATCGAACAGTGAATTAGTCTACTAAAACTTGCAGTTTATTTCCTTATCTACATATGAACTACTCTACTGCTTCAATGAAACCACTATTTTCAAAATAATAACATATTATCATTTACAACATATTCCTCAATGACAATTCTATTTATCGCAGAGATGCTTATCTAATTACCAGAATTTACTGTCATATAAACTTGCTCAGACAATTACGTATATATATGCTTTTTATTTCATAAGCTTACGACCTCGACTTGCCGACACCACTTTCACCAATAATTAAAATTTTCAACGTTGTAATCGCTTCACTGTCGTCATCCATTTCCTAAAATATTTCATTTATATCGCGAAATAAAATCTACCAAAAGTTCATTCTCACAAAACACCCGCCAACAGATACACGCCAACCCCACTCCCACTTCCTAGGAAAACCCTGGCGACTCACCATACCCACACACTAATCACAAGAGAACCCACAACAAAATAACCGTAGCCTGATATTCCGTCTGGGAACCAATTTTCTGCTGTTGTAACGCTGAAATAGTTCAAACCAAATCCCAACACTGAAATAACCGGGAATTCCGAGGGAAAAGCTATAGAAGAAATTGATTTTAGCATTCTTCGAATACATGAATCGAACAGATTTTATATTTCATATGATATCACAAGAGAGGATGACGAGAAAAATTTATTTGCCGTTCTTTCAGTAGATTCTTCACTATTGTGGGCGAAAATTTATCTCCCTCTCCTTAATCAGGTTAATCTTTCCAATCATTAATTAGGGAAACGAATTTTTTGACTCAATGGATGCTCCAAGATTATCGACAGTTACTTACACTATTTTTGACAATCTTTTCTATCGTGCATTTTATCTCTGATAACGATCAGCTATCACCTCATTTTTGTTCATTCTTTTGGTGAATTTTATGACAGAAAGGTGATGAAATTATGTCCATTCCTTTTCTGTTTGTTTGACGCGATATTTAATCTCAAACAGCATTTCTTTAGTCATGAGTATGAACAAGTACTAGTGTGCAAATTAATTGCGCTTTTCGACAGCGAATTTCAAATTATTATAAGTGAATTACAAAAAAATGGAAATTATGACAATCAATATAAGCCAAGGGGAAACAAGTTTGTTTACTCTTATGGCTTAGAAGCTCTCTTTCAAGATTCAACGGGTTCTCAGAAGCATTTTCTGTATCCTTCTGCAATAGATCGCGAAATGAAGGAAGAAGTGGGAAGGGGAGAAAGAGGGAACTGATTTGGGAGAAGTCAAGTGAATATGGTAAATAAAATAAAATTCTTATCTCAAGAAGTATTAGTCTCCGTGATGTGGCCTTCAATGTCATGGAAAATTGACCCTTTCTAATGACTAATGTCATCTTTAGGCTTTACAGCAATCGATCTGCTGAGTATACTTTTCAGATGTAACAGTTTTGTCGAGATTCAGGAATTTTTTCGTTGCACACAGATCAGCAAAAAGTTACCATGACATTTTTTATGCAAGTGCTTTCTCCTTCAAATCAATAAGCTGATCGTCATCGGTTGTTGTACACAATTATTCGCTAAATCTTATCGAGAAATTAATTATTGTTGTAACGTGAAATAAGAAAATTACTTATCGTTCAGCTCATAAGGTACCATTTGTCATTTTTTTAATTCGAACTTTAGTCCAAATAACCAAAGGCTAATTGATTCTGTATTCTTCAACAACTTCTCAGCTCCATAAAGCTCTTCTATGACCACCATGGCTCATCTTCATAAAAGTTTTTGAGTTATAATTGTACTGGCAAATATTTTCTAGTCTAAGGAATCACTCAAATTTATTTTTTGCTTAATTTTTACGTCACTTATTTAGTTTAAAATAGCTATAACATAAATGACAAGAAGTCATTAATAATAAACCATCAAGCAATGAATAAACAATAAAATAATTATGCATTTATCTGAAAAACATATTTCTAAAAAAAGTAACGGAATTTTCGAATTCTGAAATTTTTGAATTCTCATCTTCAGAACTGTGATTTTTATATGTTTTAACGAATTTTTTATTTTAAGTTACTTTTAATATTTTAAGTTACTTTTAATAAATTTTCAGAAATATTCTGAAGATTATAGGAAAAACACAACATGCTGTCCATTGTAATAAATCTCACTATCATTTCATATTGAAGAACTCGCTCTATTTTTAATCAGTTAGAGCCAACTGTAAGTGAAGACAATGAATCCTTCAGATGGAAAAACCTCAAAACGATCAATAATTTGATAAGAGGAATCAAGTGATTCTTTGAATTTTGAGTCAGTTTAATAATTCATAAGAAAAACAATAAATTCTTAGTATTAGTAGCTATCTATTCATGCTTAGAGCAAGAAATATACCTTCTGAAAAAGTTCAGAAGAATTAAAATTGTTAAGTTAGGTTCTGCCCAGTGAAAATTTTTGCTTGATTAACTTAATGCTTTTTTGGTTTTGTCATACATCTCTAAATGATACTTAAAGGTAAATTTAGGAAAAGAAGAAATGCATGTGGTGTTAATATTTTTGCTAAATGACATTTGCATCTCGCGTGACTTACCAAAATTTCAGTTAATTATGGATGATGAGATCAGATAAACTCTACATTGACATCATTTCTATATGCATATGGGTGACATCATTTCAGATGTCAGATTATTTCCCTCATAATGCCATTAAAAGTTGCAGTAAGAAGTAAGTAAGAGTGATTAGGAGATTTTAACTTCAACTTATTCTGAAATAACCTCCAACAAACTGAAGGGGAAATAGAGTGAAAAAAAAAATTAGTTGAAGGTGTCATTTAGTGAAATAAATTTTTAGAATTAAAAATACTGAAATAAAAAGATCGGGAAAAAAGAGGTAAAAGAGATAAGTTAGATGGAATTAATGAAATAGAATGTTAGTAAAAATTATTTTCAAATAAAAGTTAAAACAGAAATTTTCCTCAATAATTTTTTCTGTGAAATTTATTAGAAATAGTTATGAAAGATTTTAATTTTAAAAATGCTCTTTTGCATTTTTTTCAATAATACAAAGAAAGCGTTGTGTTTTTCCTAGAATAATTTATCGCTCATTCAAATATACAACTTAGAGCTGCTTTTTTGGCTAACTATTCCAGACAGATGCAGAAAATATGCTTTTCTGGAATTATTCTTAATGAGAGTGGCAGGAAGCAATGATTCTCTCATGTATCCGTAGACAATAGATATTCCAATAATATTAATGGATGCTTGCTTGACTTACTTAACTCATTAAGAAAATGTTCTTCTTACAATCGTAAAGATCATTAAAATGAAGGAAATTGCTTGGTGCTTAAGAGAAAAAAAGAAGAAAAAAACTTTTAAATGTTAGTTATCTTAGTTTGAACATCTTCTTCCCACAAACAAATATTTTCCATTTTTTTACAGCATAAATTTAATATGTTAATTATGGTAATATCGCTGGAATACTTTTAACTATTTTAATTGATTCTTTATCAAAACTATTGGTATTATTCATTACAGTAATCATATATTGATGATACGATTGAAAGATTAGGTTACATCACGACACGATATGATTATTCTGATTTGATATTCTTGATGAAATTGTCCAAAACTGATAACATTTATCTTGCGAAACATTCAGAACTTTTCTCCTATAGAATCAACAATCGCGGTGAAAATTTTTTTTTCGATTCAGTTATTTATCAAATACAATTTTGTGATAAGATGCATATTCTATTACTATAAAACATGTAGGTTAGTAAAATGATTATTAATTGGTAGATTAAACAATTAACTGGTATGATATTATTCGAAGCAGAATGATTACGATAAAACAACACATAAAATGTACGATGCATCGATGTTTTTGGATGATGTTTTAAAATCGTCAATTGGTGCCGAAAATACCAAACCTTTCACAAAATATGATGTTTAGCTGATGTGCCATAAAGGATATAAATATAGAATTGAGGACGAAAAAGCCATTAAAATAAATTCGGTCGATTGTTTACTTTTTCTGAAAAGAAGGGAAAGCGTTATTTTTCTCTATAGGAAACAAGCCTGAATGTCAATGAAATTCATAACAGTGGAAATGATCCGCTCATTTTCTCAATAAAATAATCGCTCAATTTTATACATTGTCCGTTTGTTCCGCTTTAAAGTTTTTAGGATAATCAGTGAGATTTAAAATTAAATTTTATTCTTACTAAAATTTAAAGTTAGTAACAATTGTTGCATTTTTTTTTCTGCTATTATATGACAGCAATTTTCTACCAAAAATTTTTCAACAAACAAAAAAATGACGAATTCATTGATCGCTTTAATATAGCAAATTAAGAATTATTTATGGTAAGAAATTTTGTTTAATCAACAAAAGTTGCAATCATTAATACATTCAATTTTGATTAGTGTTATTGTTTCATCTTTTCATGCTTTTAAACCAAATGTAATTTATTCAATACGTATTGTTGAAATTTTAAAATTCCTTCATTGTTACTTCTTCCACTCTCTCGCTCTTTACACCTTCATCACGTTCAATTTCCTCGGCTAGATCATGCGTTAACATTATTATTGTGCTACTAATTTATGTAAAAAAGAGAATGATGAAATGTTTAGGATAGCCATAATATTCAGTAAGTTATGTTTAATTTCAAAATATTTCACTTTTATCATTTCTCTTTTGATCTGTTATTTCTTCATCTCTGTTTTAGCAAAAAATATTTCATTTTTGAAAGTTAGTGAATTCTACGGTATTACAGAGATTTAATTCATCTATTAAAACTTCATTAAATTTATTAGATTATAAATGGATCGATCTATCTATCTGTCAGCTATTGTATTGCTTAACTCATCGTTACTAAATGTGAAGCAGTAGGAAAGTTAAATTTCTAGGAAATTAACTTCCTTCATCTATCCCATCTATCTTTTTTTATAATATTATCAATCATCCTCAACTCTCTTCTCTTCATTGCTTTCAATTTCCTTTCTTTTCTTCTTACCTATTTGCAATAAATTTTTGCTAAAATTTCTTTTTCAACAAAAATAACGGCAAATAATTTTATTGATTTTAACAAAATTGTTAATTTATAGTAGCCCGAATTAAATCACTTCAATTTCTTCTTTAATTTCTAATATTTGTTTGCCAAATAGTACGGAAAAGAAATGTTTATTAAGCTGTTTTGGTCATATTACCCCTATTTGATCGCAAAAAATGCAATCGTTTAATGAAATGATAGCATCAAATGTGTTTATTCAAGTATGAATAGTTCACTTACGTATTCAACATAGAATCACGTTGTATAACGATCGCATTGGAAGTATAATAACTTAAATCACTTGAAATAGAAGAATATACCCTCTTGAGACTAAGTTCTTTTCATAATATTCTAATCATTCAATGACATGTATAGCGGTATCTCCGGTTATAACTTTATGCATGAACAAAGATAACAACATAAGCCTAAATAATCATATCATTAGTGGCATGATCGAAGAATGGATCAAAATAGGCTTCTGGTTTGTATTGGTTATGAACAACAAAGGTAACAACGAAATTTTTGCAACTGTGACAAGAGTATTTTCCTTTGTTATTCGTAGCCTATACGAATCAGAAGCCAAATTTCATCTTTTCTTCGATTAGTAATTACAGACTGCCGTCAGTTTAATAATTTACAATTATAAATCACCGCTGTGCACATATTTTCGAGAACAATAATTTAAGTAGCATTAAACTAACAAGACTACATTCATAGGGTACTGCATTAAACAGAGAAGTATCATTCCTCTCTCCGAAATGTCAAAGTTCAATCTCATTACAATTACTTATATTTATCTCATAAGTCTTACAAGCTTAGGTACGTTTTCCATGAAAAATTGAAGAAGTTTAAATAAAAGATGAAATCCTTCTCCTCCATTTGCCTCTTACGCTTCCTTTTTCCATTCATTTACAGAATTCAAATTATTTACAAGAAGTGAAGCGATAAATTTATGAAACAATATTATTATTAAATTTAATTCATAATGGGAAATTTTGTGAAATACTAAATAATCTAATTATTAGTTTAAATTCATAAAAACAATTTTATTTCATTTCCAGGAAATTAGATGAAATGAAATTTGCTTCACTCAATTAATTCCATTTGATAAATGATGAATAATCAAAGACTATACCATTAATCAGTCTTAACACTGATAATTTATTCAAACATTTATCAAAGTTTTCTACTGATAATTCTTCTGCTAATTCTGCTGATAATTCTTCCATTCGCAAATAATTTAAACTGCAATTTATCTGACATCGAAAATTTGCATAATTTTAAAACAAATTCCAATTTACTTCAAACTTCCAATTTTTCAAGAAAGATGAAACCTTCAAACTTTATTTATTTTTCAACAAATTCAAGTAATTATACAACACATCGATGAAAAAATTTTCTCAATTTCTTTTTCCGTCTTTTGCCTTCTCTTTTCAAAAATACAATAAATCATTAAAATATTCAATTATGAATGAATGAATTGTTATGATTTAATATCAATGATAAAATGATAAAGAATTTATCACTGATATATTTAGGTTTAGTGAAAGATTATGTTAAATATAAAGAGAAATCGAAAAGGAAGCAAACAACGGAGTGATAAAGAATTAAATCACTCTTAATGTTTCTTATTCTTTAACATTGGTGAAAATCTAAATTAGATTGGCCATATGCTATTTTATGCATTTGCTCAATGGAAAAGAAGCTTAGGCCTCATTTTCAATTCTCATCTCTTAAAAGCTACATATTATATATTAGACATGAAAAGAGGAGGAAGCTTAAAAAATATAAGTGAGAAGGATTTCATTTGAAAAGAGGGAGAGAATGAAAAGTGATAAAAGTTAGTGCTGATTTTCGTCACCGGAGAGTGCGCTTCAGGAAGTTATGGAGTAGAACGGAAGAGAATAATTTTGAATTATTAATATTTCAACGCTTTCAGAAATTTTAACCTTCATTTTCATTCATCATATTTCCTGCATGAACTGATCAATTATGATATAATTATTTTAATTTTTAATTGTGTAAAAAATATCGAAGTGAAAAAGGTAAGACTTAAATGAACGATCTTATTTAACAATCGAAAGATTTTATACTTAAAAATTTTCAATTCAATATAATTCATTTTCATTAAATCATTTTTAGGAATAAACTGAAGTGTTATTATCTTTAAGATTACTTTTATGTGAATAAATCAGTTTAATATCATTTCTAATCAGAAGATTAAATGGATATGTATATTTCCGGAAGAAAAACAAAAAGCTTTCTTTCCGTATTAGTGCAAAAATTTAATTTTTTCTTAGCTAAAATTGTATTAGGAAATATTTGATTGAAATCGTTCAAATTAAATGTGTTATTGAAACAAAGAGCAATTAGTGTAGAAATTAAATGATTAAATAATTAATAAAATTCATTTGTTTCTCTTTTTAATTTTATCATTTTTCAGTCATTTTGCTTTCAATTTTTCCATTTTTTTTTCAAAGAATTTCTTCATTACGTTTTCATCATTTCGATCAGTTATGAGTGGTACCATTTGAATATAAAATCAGAATTGCATTCTATTCTATTCGGCTGTACAAATAGAAAATAATAAGCATTTCAGAAGTATACCTGCAGCACTTTCAATTATTTAATATATTTTCCTATTACTTTGTACTTACTCGTCCTTCACTCTTTCACTTATTTCAATTTATTACCTCACCTGTCCTATTGAGAATTTATTCTTTGTTCTAAAATTTATTAATAATAATAAAAAAGTTAAGGCACAATAATTTGGTTCTATTAAATTGTTGACAGTATCAATAGTTACCTTAACTAATAAAAATCAGACATCTCTTAACAGTATAGCATGAAAGTGATGGAGAAAATGAATCAAAGGATCTGAGACTTAGATTTACAAAGCAATAGTTGCAATCATTGTTATATTCTGGAAATTTTCAAACTTCTAATAAACTAACTAATCGAATTAATATCTATTTCAGTCTTTAATTAATTGATAGAAACATGAGGGAAAAAATTATACGAGAGTAAAATTATTAATGAGACTAATTAATATATGTATAACATATATAATTGAAATGAACTTAATGAAGTGATATTGTTATTTTAACCTGTCAGTAATCATTCGATTAACATTATATTTTATTTTTCACTTAATAAGAATAATTTTAGGAAGTTTAAAATTCTTTAATGTTTTTTTAAAATATTATGTCTAAATTATTAATATGTCGTTAAAAGATAGAACCGGAATAATTTATTTCTCATTTGACTATTTAATTTTATTTTGAAATTACCATAGGCGCTGGTTGGTACGTTTTTCTTTGGCTCTCCAATTATTTTATTCTATCTTTCAAATATTAGAAAAGTACATCAATAAAAGACAATGTAAAATTTAACCAATTTATTTAAAGTTTTTGTATTCTTTTATTCTCTAATATCTCTCATATATATATATATAACTTTTATTTTATTAACCTTTACAATTCAATAATATTCTTAATTTTCGATAGCTTAAAATTAATAAAAGATTGAGAGATTGAAGTTTTATTAAAGTTTTATTTTATTAATTCATAATATATTCTTATTCATAACAGATGCCATTAGTTGTGGTTATTTTCGTATTTCATTGTTAGTTTGTGGCATATGGCTGCCTGCAACGATGCATTTGCAATAAGAAAGATTGATGAGAAAATGGTTTTAATTGATGTAAGTTTTTGTTGCTAAAAATTTTCCCCTAAATATTTTTCCTAAATATATTATTTTTACATACCAATGGATCTTTTAGGGTGAAGAAAAAAAGTTTTATTTGAAACAATTCAATGAAATTCTCTTCAAATTTTCAATATTATTATAGATTTTAGGAAACTTAAAGAATAATTAATTTAATTGTAATTAATCTGTCAATTTACTACTTCAAAGAATGTAATTTCTTTGTAATTAGACGTATATTAATTATATATTTGCATTTATTTCCTAGCAATTAATTAATTCAAAATTAAAATATAAAATAGAAAATATGGAAATTTTGAGAAGAAAAAAATAAGACAAATAAAGAAAAAGAGGAATTTGGTTTATTGATAATTTCAACAGAATTTTTTGAAGTTTGTTTTATTGTTTTAAATTACGAATAATATTTGAATAGATTTAATTACTTATAAAGAATATATTTGAATACTTTCTGCTACTCAAAAAACTAACGAATATGAAGTGAAAATAAATTTAAAAACATAAAGAATGTATTTGAATACTTTTAGTTATTTATATTATTTTAATTTAACTTTCCCATTTTAATACGCTTTTTCTTGGGATCATTTTTTGTTTTAAAATGGAAGAATAATCTCACCGAAAAACGCATTAATATCTTTTATTTTCTTTTGATATATACTTCTTGTTTATATTTACACACATAAACAAATAAATAAATAAACAAGTAAGTAAATAAAAACAGATAAACAAACATATATATATTTAATGTCAATTTTGAAGGGTAGCCTAATTATAGAACCATTGATGGAAGAGAATAATAATCGATGTGTTTTTAATTCATTAAATTAGTTAATGAAACAATAATAAAGGTATGAATGATTAAATATCAGGCAGGTTAAGAGGATAGAATTTCATTTCATGTTGTTTTTCACTCATACTGATGTCATTTTCTTCCAATCAATTTTTAAACATTTTAAATTTTTACTTGAATTTTTCAAATGATATTTATGCCATTTTCTCTGTTACATTTTCTTTTTATTGAAGAAAACTTGTTTTTCAAAAATTTAATAAAATGTTCATAAGTGATCTGAAGTTTCTTCCAATTTTGTTCCATTCATTTTCAGTAAGTTTATTTTTCCTTTAAGCACATAATGCTGGCATTTACTTTCAATTGAATCCTTTATATGACAGCCCACTCAATTATGATTTTTCGTCGAAAATTTTTATGCTTTATTTACGCTTAAAAGATCATTTTATACATTTTTTAAAATGCCTCAACTTTGTAGTAAACTTACATTTTAGCATTTGCAATACTCAAATGTATTGCAGGCCTTTCAGTGTTTTGAAGTTTGAAATTTCTTTTGAAAGAATTATGTGCCTTCACTTTCAAAATCTCAAAATTCAACTTTAAAATATTTATAGTTTCATGAATCTCAAAAATTTTTTTGCAACTTAGCCTCAATTATTTCTTAATAAAGATTAAAGCAATTTTTTGAGCTATATCAGGAAAAAAAAGGATTAGTAAATTAAAAAAGAAAACGTCAAATTCCGGAAAAATCAAATTCTAAAATTCTGTCACAAATCAAAAAGGAAGTAGAAGTTCTTATTAAAACTTTTCCTCAATTGTTGTAGAGAGTTTCATGCCTAATGCATTGATATTTTTTAAGGATTTTCAATTAATTTTATTTGACAAATTTGTCAAAATTTGGTAATATGATAAAAGACACAAAATTAGTGTGAGATATGAATATTAATTACTACACATTTACTTTGGAATTAACTAAAAATACAAAATGAATAGATATTTGACAGGTTAGCATAATATTCTTTGATATTACCAGCCTTCCAAAGGAAATGTTTACTTTTTTATTTTAATTATTTCTTAGAAATATTATCTTTAATCTATTATTTCAATTAATTTACTAAGTTTTTGTATTCAAAAAAAATTGATCAACGAAGTTTTTATTTACTAGTTAAAAAATCTAAACAACAAATAAAAATCGACAAATAAATTAAATGACAGATGGAAGATGAAATTTGAATCATTTCGATATCAGCAGACTCTCTCAACAATCATCCATATTGCTTTCTTGGAAAGCATCAGGAAAAAAGATCGGCATTAATAAATGAAAGTGAAAGAATAAATTTATTTACTGATTTCTGTTCCTGTTTGTTTCTTCCGGATTGTTGGATTTCAGCTGGTGGACGAATCGTCAAAAATTCATCAATTTAATAGAATTCATTTACAACAAATTATATTTCTTGTCTTTCTGCATACTTTTTTTAATGAAAATAAACTTTCATCTAAATAATGTAAAATTGATAATTTGAAATAGCTCTTTTAACTAAAATAAAATTTATTGAAGAAAAAAGGAATGAGAGAGAGAGAGAGAAAGAGAGAGAAAGAGAAAGTTAATCGAACTGAAAATAAATCAATAATTTTCTATAAAATCTCTTTCCTTTTGATTACAGCCTATGATATTATATGCTAAATGATGCATAAATTGTAAAAGGACTTTAAATTTAAAATGTTTGTGTTTTTTGAAAAAGAAATCTTACTTTAATTATGATATAAGTGACAGATAAAACGATCCATCGTTATTACTTCACTTTATTTCAATAATCCAATATTACGGTAACATAAAAAGGAAAAGATAAAAAGAAAATAATAAAATTGATTTCGATTTGTGACAAAAATCTTTTTGGATTTCTTTTTCTCTGAAATAGCACTATGATTGAAAGGCGCAATTAAGGTTGAATATTTAAGTGCTATGGAATAGTTGTAATTCTAGCATTTAGATTTTCTAACAGTTTAGTAATTCTTCTTAGATTAAATGCATTTTTAGATATTTATTCTTCTTTGGTTATCAGCAAACTTTTATTGAATATTTATTCAAATCTTCTTTTCAATTTCAATTAATTATTTTCATAATACAACTTTAATCATTTGCGCTATTTAACTTATCAAACAACAAATATGCCATGCCATTCATTAAATTCTTCAAATTTTCCTTCACATAAAACTTTCATAAATTTATTCGTTAAATAGATAAGATAAGTTTAAATTTGAGGTATGCTTTCATCGTAAAAACTTTATATTTTATTTTTGCTGTTTCTCTAGTCATTAGCTGTCATATTGGCTACATATAAGGTTACTCATTCATCTACAACGTTGCAGCCAACTATTATTTAATGAATAGAAGAATTTGAAAGTCTAAAATTTATCTTGCATATTACTTCAATTATAATTATAATTGCTGAGATTTTTGTGTATACATGATCGTGATCAATTTTTGACCTCTGAGAACTGTGGAAGCTTAGCAAATGTGCCATTCTGTTTGATCAATTTTCACTCATCAAATTGATCAATGTTTTTTTCTGGTTTCCGAATTCTAGACATAAGTGAATATAGCACTGCTTTTAAGGATATTAAAAAGAAGAAAATTGGAAGGAATTATGAGAATAATTGAAACAAAAAATTAAATTAAATTATTTGGTAGCAAAAATGATCAGTAGAAATGTAAAATTAATTATAATACAATTTTTTTTCCCACCCTTTAGCCTTCAATTATTAATATAATTATAGAAATACTTATTTACTTTAAACCTCAGACTAATCTAAAATTTTGTCGTGAATTTTACAAAATTAGTGAGGAAATATCCAAATATCTCAAGTCGTAAACAATTATTATTGAATATAATTATTAGAATAAGACAATACAGTATTCCTATACGATAATGTAGTATTGAGTTCCTTTCAATCATCATGAAATTAAAATATGCCACATATTTATCATTAAATATTTTAATTGATATTTTAATGTGACATATTTTTTAATTAATGTATTGCAACAAATTAAATGAAGTAATTAATAATCTATCAAATTCCTTATATTTTTTTTGTTTCACAACCATATTATTATTTTACAAGCATAATTAATTATTCAAATAGCAGTTGAATAGTTACAAAGTTCTTATGCTACTAAGAAAAAAACACAAACTTTTGGAATACCATCAGAATTCAAAATTTACCCCAGGAAATTTTAAGAGTTATACCTCTCCATTCGTTTTCATGCCTCATTTAGTTTCATTACATTTATATCAATATCGTTGTCATGCGCTTGAATGAATCTCGAAATTTTTAAACTTTCTATTTTGACTTCATGCATAATGCTACGTCAATTATCACCTTCAATTCAATTGTAATCTTTCAATTGTAATCTTTTCAATTAATTCCTTTTAAATTTCTTTTTCCATTCAATTAAAAGAAAACAATGAAAATTATAAATTTAAAAGAAAATTATTGTTTTTACTTCTTCTTTCGAATTAAATAATCTCTTTCAAAATCCAATTAGTAAAAAAAAATGAAAATTAAAAAATTTTCTTTATCTTATCCAATTAACTTTATTTAATGACACTCTTTGATTGTTCGTCGCATTGAAAGAATGCAATTCATATCAAATGGTATTATTGCTCATTTGACATATCGCTTTGCTTGTTTTTAAAAAATTTTTGTTTCATTGTTGATAAATGAGAAATGAGTTGAAGCGAATGAAATGAAAATTGTAGTTCTTCTTTCCTCTTTTCAAATGCTTAGCTAACAATTATAAAAATATAGCACAACTTCTATTAATCCTTTCTTTGTTTATTTGTTCAATGAATACTCTTCACATCATTCGTTTATTTGTGGGAAAGATAACAAGCTCGATAGATCACTTGTCCCATAAGTAAACTTTGCTATTACTCTTTCACGCATGTTGACGGATGTAAAATAGGTTAAAAGAGAATGAAATTAATGGTTCTTCCCTTCCTCTTCTGAAATGTTAGAATGCTAACAATCTTAGAAATATATACAACTCCTATTAATTCCCTATTGAAAACGAAATTTGTTGATTATCATTATTATATATAAATGTTAACATAATATAAAGCTGATAATTGTAATATAAAGCTGATAATTTAAAAAGAAAACATATGCACAATTGATGAATTAATGATTTTTATTATTTCAAGAATATTTATTATTTTATTTCAGAATGCTTACATTCGCCATTTATTCAGACTGCTTATATTTACCATTTATTATTAATCATTCCTTTTCCATTTATATATTTTAATCTTAGCAATATATTATCATTATAAATATCTATCGATTAATTTTTGAATAGAATCGATTGTTTCATCAAAATTGATCGATTAATTGATTTTTAGGAATGAATTCATTCACCGAAATAAAGGGAGAAATATTGAATGAAAGCATATTGCATGCATCATCAACCTGATTTCTCATTTCAATCATTTTATAATGGAAGTTGTGTGACTGGAAGTATAGCAGCAATTACTGTTTTAGTAGCATTTCCTTTTTTTGTTGTTAAAATAAGGTGGAAAATGTGTAACTTTCCCTTTTAGTATTACTTTTAGATTAACTAATTTTTTTACGCTTTAAATTCATCGACTGCCATTAACGTCGAAAATGAATTTATAAGCTTTCATTTTGTTCAGCAAAATATGAATTGCTAATGTTTTTTTTTTGCAAAACATTAATTTAATATTTAAAAAAAGAATTTAATATTTTTCGATATGTATTAAAATGCTTGAAATTTAAATTTCATTGAAATTAATGTGAAATTCATCTGTCTCTCTCATTGATAATTAATTTTTTAAAAGTTTTAGCAAAAGAAAGAAAACTTATTTTTCTTTTTCTTTTTATTGCAAAAATTTAATATTAACAAAAACTCTCAGATCACTTAGTATAGTAATAACCGTTTTATTATAAATATCATTCATTCATTGGTTGGCATAGAATCATCCTATATTGAATAACATAGAATCCTTTGCGATCACTAACGCGATTGATGTAGAAAATATGCCTAATAATCGTTTGTGGATTCTGATAAATATATGCAAATGAAAGAAATTGAATTACTTTCTTGACAAATGAAGAAATTGTTGAGGAAGTGAGAAAATTCTTCGCAATGTCATCGCAACAAAGAGAAATTCTTCAGCGAAATAAATTCATATTTTCGTTGACGAAAATAGAAAAATTAATTTCAGTTAATATTTAATGCAAAATATTCGCTTTTACGATCTGTTTTTTTCTTCCCACAATTGCTATAATTCATTTTTATTATAAATAAATTTAAAAAAATTTTTTTTTAATATAAATAAATTTTTTCACTATTAATTATGAAGCGTAAGGTTTTTTAAAATAAAAATAGGCTGCAATTTAAATCACATCCTGAAAGCTAATTAATTATTAAAATTTCAAAATAATCAATTTTAAGTGCATTATCAAGTTGCTTCTGTTACACTTATGCATTGATGTAAGTAAATAAGCCTGCATTTTTAATTAATAAATAACTTAGAAAGTTTAATTATACTAAGTTAATTAATTAAAATCACTACTAAGTTAATTAAACAAAATCATTTTACAATAATTAGTAGCAGCAGAATATTTTATTGAATATTCCAATGAAAATATCAATAATAATAAATTCGTTATTATTCGATTTTAACATTTTTAGTAAATTTGAAATAGAATTTACCATAAATGAATGAAAATTTGCTCATTCCAAAAATCTAATCAATTATTGCATATATTATGCATAAGAAAATATAGTTAAATTGGACAATACATAAATTAGTTAGTGTACGTTTATATTTTCCTTATTTCTGCCTTTATTTCTAAAATATTTTTTGTCGCTTTTTTTACACGCAATATTATAACATTCCACGTTTACCGTATGCCTAACGTTCACAGTAACTTATCTTAAAGAGCTTTGAAGACTTTCATTAAATTTATACTAAATGATTATGCATTTCATCATGGAGAATGCTTAAGTATATAATTGTCTGTCTTAGTTCAATTCTTCCAACTTATCTTTTATTATCATTCCACAAAAATGTTTATTCTTTCTTTGATTAACATCATATGCCTGAAAATACTTTATTAATGCTATTGGCATAGTCTTACAATATTTTCGGATCATTCTGATAACATCTTTCAAATGCTGCTCTCATTCATAAATGGATAAAAACAAAGAGTAAACCGTAATCGGATAAATTGAATTATTCGATTAGATAAATTAAATTTTATTAAGGTCTTAAGAATAATGAATTGTAATATTTTGTACTATATATCAATAATCATATCAGTTATCTGCAAATTCATGTTCTAAGCTGGAAGTTAAATGCTTATCTCTGCTAAAAGAACAATGTGAAAAGAATTTGAAATATTGAAATTTCGATTTTTATAACGAGAAAAACGAGCTCATTTTTAATTCCATGTTTTGAATTCTCATGCCATTGCAAAAATTAGATGTTGACAACTAAAAATATGATGAATCATTGAACGACGACCATTGAAGTATGTCATCTGACTTACTAATTATTAAGGTTACATCATTCGTGATTGTCTAAACAAACTCTTTCTTTTAATTTTTTTTTTGCTCATTTCAATAACAATNCTAAAAATATGATGAATCATTGAACGACGACCATTGAAGTATGTCATCTGACTTACTAATTATTAAGGTTACATCATTCGTGATTGTCTAAACAAACTCTTTCTTTTAATTTTTTTTTTGCTCATTTCAATAACAATTGACAGCCTGTACAATTATTGATAGTCTTATCATTATTATTGCATTATCACATGTTTTATTGTTGTAATCTAATCAATTCCTTATTATCACTTTCCTCATCCATTCCCTTCGTTTAATGCAAAAAAAATAAAACTTATTACAAATGAAGTAGACAGTATGATAAATATCAGTAGACTTATATTATTTAAAGCTGGCAATATATTATCTTCACTTTTGACAAATTTATTTGGTAGTAAAATTAAAGATTTAACAAAGGTTGATGATGATATCTGATAGAACTTTTTAAAATTTGATAAGCATCCTTATCACTGATGAATGCATAATTACTTCTGTGGGCAGTCCAATAATTGATTGCAAATAATTGCATGCAATACTGATTTCAAAAAAAAAGAATTAGAGATACTATAAAAATTAATGAAAATATCAATAAATTATAAATCTTCCATTAAATGCTTATTGTTTGTAAATTATTAATAACAAAATTTTATTGTTTTATTTATGAAGTGAAAGACAAAGAAGCAAAATTTCATTAAAGAAATAATGCAACAAATTATCAAAAATTATTTGAACTTTCAACGCCATCTTCAAAAACAAAGAAATTAAGGTAAGATTTCAGGTGAAAGAGTAAAAAGTATAAAAAGCATTGATTAAAGCTATTTATACTCATACTTATTAATACTTATTGGCATTTTCTTTCATCTTTATTCCTTTCCTTAATTTTAGATGAAATGAAATTTGATCTCTTTATTCAAAATGCTTATATTTTCTCATATAATCTCTCATTCAAATATCAGCTTTTATTTTATCCCTTATTTATAGGTATTATTCTGGGATAGAAACATTAAACTAGCCTAATATCATTAGGAGTTGCTAGCTAGGCTATTTTCTTAATATCAACAGCAGCCAATAAGCATATGTGCCTTAGAATCTACAATTTTATTTTTGCATTACTATTATTTGATTTGATTGTTAGACGAAAATGTTTTATCGCATATTTATTTGTTTACATTTTTGTTCATTTTTGAAAAAGTAAGAATTATTTATTATTTAAATTAAATTACAACCAATTTTCTTAATTTTTAATTCAAATTTATCCGACCTTTTTCATTTTTTCCCATTTTTATTTTTAAATTAATTTCTTTTTTTCTTTTTTAAAAATATAATCAAAGCATACATAGTGAGATTAAAAGGTCACAGTAAAATTAACAGAAAAGGTTATCTTCTATGATATATCATTCATTATACACTTAATTTGATTTCATTCCATTCATGATAAAACTCTCGATTTAACTTACTAAATGAGATTTTTTCCATTCTGCAAAATTAGCATAAACAAACTAACAATTTGGAAAATCTCAGCCTTCATTGCTCTTATATCTATCTGTCTTAAAATCAGTACAATGATACAGCAGTAGAAAAACATCAAAATTAAAAATTGCAGCAACAAGAAGTGCTCAGATTTCATTTCAAATTTTATTCTTATTTAAAATAAGACAAATATAATATCTCGTATCATTTCATTTTATTAGAAGATATTAAATTTTAATTGTTCAGATATGTAAGCAATTTTTCATAGCGATACATCTCAATTATAACTATGTAATAGGTAGATTAAACGATATAATTTGACCTCTTGCACTTCAGTCTTTTTAAGAAGATTGCAATCAGAATAAGTGAATTCATTGAATAATCAGGCTCTGTAACAAACGTATTTTACACAAGCTAGCTTAACATCATTTAATCAATTTCTTCATAATCGAAATTGAACAAATGATAAATTAACTATACTTTTACATTTTGTACTCAATATGATTACACCTTTGCATTTAACCGGATTTGTCATCAGGTAAACAACTGAAAAGCAATTGCTTAGTTTCTCTCTTCAATCATTCATTTCTATGCAATCCTTCTGAAAATCGCTTATTTATTAGCTTTTATAACTTTAAGAAAGGAATGATAAAAAATGGTTAAGAGCAAAAAAAGGAAATAATTTCATTTTTCAAAATCATAGAAACAAAAGAATTTCAGTCTTTTCTTCGAACCTTACAAATATTCTTTATATTTAATAATTTAATATAATAGCAAATGGAAAATGTTCTCTTCTTTTCACATTATATATTATAACTTTTATTAAACATTCAAAATGAATCGATGAAATTTTGAATACTTTGAAATATTAATATTTATAGTAAAATTAAAATTAAAATAAACAAAATTGTAATTGCTAAAAATTCTATGCTAATGTCTATTTCTATTTCTATGCTTAATTCTCTTTTCACATTCTAATCATTCTTATTACAAATTACAATTATCATTTTGAGATAAAAATGATTGACAAATAAATTTAAAAGAAAAAAATTAAATTTTAATTGATATTAAAAGAAAAAGAGAATTACTCCTATCTATCGCTCTTTTATTTCCAATTAAAATATGAACAGAAAATATTTCACAATTTTATACTTTTATCTTTTTACAAATTTGTTTCAATCTTATAATACAGTTTATCTTCAGTAATTCCAAATTATCTAAGTGGATAACAGATGTGTTTCTTTCATTTATTTTATTATTACTTTTTCCATAATGTTAAATATATTAAATTATTTCAAATATTTTACTTTTTTTCTCTTACTCTCGTTTTTTTGCCAATTTTTTCAATGTTCAAATAAAACTCTGAAAAAAGTGGAAATTTAACTTTTGTAAATAAATTGAAGAAAGGAATAGCTTAAATTAATTTTAAACCTATCACAGAGAAAATGGATTATGTATAAAGATGGATTATTTGTCACTGATGATGTTAAATTTCTATTAATTGAAATTACTTTTAGCCTAATTTGCTCAAATTTAGTCCGATAATTCGTATATGATTGAAATTTATATCACTTCACTTATCATATCATTTCATTTTATTGTTATTATTCTAAAAAATGTTCTTTCCAATTGAGATAGTATTTTATGAAATCAAATCGAATTATCTTAGCTGCAACATTTCATTTTCATAATTAATCACTGTATTTCCCCTCTTTAAATAATTTTTGATTAAAAATTCAAAGAGAAATATTACTATAATTCATTCGTGTTTTAAAATTAAAATTTTCTAAATTAAAAAAGTTTTTTTTCTTCTAAAATCATTTACAGGTAAATAATAAGAAACAACGGGTTCATTTCATATCATCGCCTTAATGAGAAGAATTTTATTTTTCAATAAAATGAATAATGTGATAAAGTGAACAAAACAGTTTGAATTAAATATTTTTTACGGTGATAGTCAGCATATTTTTATTTCAACATTACTGATAATTGTATGATGGAATCAAATTTAATAAGCAATGGCAATGCTACATCATTTGATACTTCTACTTTTGAAGAAACAATTTCACAGTCTATTATGGCAATGTTGAATTTAACGAGAGAAGCGGATATGGTTGATGCAATTAAGGTAATCTGTGACATTCAATTTCATTTTTCCACTTGTTTACTACGTTTTTTTAATATCGTTGAAAATCTATTGACTTCCATTTTCTCATATATTAGCAATTAAAACTGGCAAAATGATATCTTTTCAATAACGTTGCTATAGTTTTTTTTCTGCATAATTTATGAAATGAAAATGTGATAAATAAATTTTCTTTCTTTTTCATTTCAGTCATTCAATCATTCAGTAAAATTTATATGTTACTTATTTACTCCAGTAAATATTTTAATTAAAAACTGATATGCTTAAAATATTATAAGGTATAGAAGATTTTTTGCATAATTTTATAATCATACAAATTACAATGATTTTCATTATGCATTATAAAAGTATAAATTGATTATTGATTAATATAATTGATTTGTGATATATCTGATTTCATGTAGTATGAGAAAATGAAAATATCAATATTTTACTACAATGTCGAAAATTCCCCAGAAACATTAAATACCTTTTGGAGGATTAAAACGGGGAATAAATATTTTTGAAATATCTCTATTAAAGAAAAGCGAACTAAATTCAATTAATAATTAGAGGAATTACCAATCGTAGCACAAATAATGAATATTTTGACAATCAACCAGTTATTGTTAGTTGGCCTATTAATTTCTTGGCCAGAAAAAATGGAAGAGAAAGCTAATTTTTATTATTTCAATGAGAAGTAATAAGAAGACAAATATTAAAAGTAAATTTAATTAAGACTATTCAACCTAATTAAAAAGTTTCGAGAGATAAAATATTCACTACAATGATTTGTATTTCTATATTTTTCCACAATATAATTTCATTCAATGCTTCCATTCCATAAAAAATTCATTTTTAATTTTTAAATTTAATTTTGCACATTCTAACTCATTTAGTAAACTGTCAATAATTTTTTATATTGTTCACAATTGTTTTACTTATTAACTTTTGCAGATGTTTGCTTCGTTTTTTCCCTTTTCCATTTAAGCTTTATGAGAAAATTGTTTTTGCATATATTCTATTTTTTTATTTTTTCAAATGAGCACAATTAGAAAGAATAATGAAAAATTGATTGGAGCAAAAGTTTTATTTAAAAGTCAATCGTCAATTTACTACCTCATATTTTGTATTTCATTTAATATGGAATATTAATATAATTTTTATGCTAAGAAATAATATAATAATTAATAATAATAACAATGATAATAATATTAATAATAATAATGAATTTTATAAAAGAAAACGTGAGTGATTAATTTGTTTAATTTAAAAAAAAACAATATTCGATTGATATATTTATGTTTCACTGATGAATTAGGATTGTTTTTATTGACAGTTTACTTGAAGAAGAAGAAGAAGAAAGAAAAAGTTCACATTAAATTATTTTGTATTAATAATCAAAGGAATAAATAAAATGAGAGAAGAAACGATCGATTTGTATATTTTACAAAGTTTGAAAAGATTCAATTCATATAAATTAAATAGTAAATGAATTAAGAAAAGATAATTTTAATGTATACTTCTTAGATCACACAATCAATTTAAATTAATTTAATTAAATTAAGCACAAATTTATAGATGGCAACTATTGGAGCAGTTTTAGTTGTACTCATTATGGCATGTATCACCGGTAATTTATTTGTTATTATTGCAATTCTTATTGAGCGTGATCTCAAAACTCGGCCGCAATATTATCTTATATTTTCGCTCGCTATTGCTGATTTATTAGTTAGTTTGAATTTTAAAAAATTCCCTATTACTTTACATTAAAATTAAATTTTTACATTATGAAATAAAGCACTTTTTCATACGAAATTAATTCCTTTATATTTATTTATTCGATAATTAAATTTCTCCTTCTTTTGATGATAGCATCATTTGATGTTATCAATTGTTGCATAACGATGTAAGTTAGATATCAAGATTAGGTAAATGATAACTTCAAATATTTCCTTCAAGACAGATTTCACTTATTTTTTTTTTGATTTTTAGGTGGGTGTAATAGTGACACCATTGGGTGCCTGGTCAACAATAACACGTGCATGGACATTTGGAGTAGAATTGTGTGATTTCTGGATTAGTGTCGATGTATTAGTCTGTACAAGCTCAATTCTTCATTTAGTAGCAATAGGTATTTCTTGATTTTATATTATTACATATTAAGAAAGGAAGTTTAAATTTTAAAGTAAATCATTTTCCAGCATTAGATCGTTATTGGAGTGTTACGGATGTGTCCTATGTGCAGAATAGGACACCACATCGTATATTTATCATGTTAGGCATTATTTGGCTCTTATCATTACTCATTTCATTGGCTCCAATGTTTGGCTGGAAAGATAGTGATTTTTATCGACGGGTGATGGAGCAACACGTGTGCCTTATTAGTCAGCAAATAACTTATCAGGTAAATTATCAGGATTTTTTTCATTAAGAGCTTTCTTCTCCTTTTTAATTATTATATGCTTTATAAGTGTAAATAAAAATACAACTTAATTGACATATTTCTTGCCTGAGTAATGCCTTGCCATATTTGTGAATTCTCTCTCTCTCTCTCTCTCTCTCTCTATCGAAAACTGATCATTTTTTCATTTCATTAACTCCATGAAATAATAACATTTACATAGTTAATTAATTCTTCGCCATTATTACTATTATCAAATTCTTCGTTATTCAGGGAAAGACAATAAAATGAAACAAAGTAAAACATTGGGAATTGTACATATCAAAGTTTATTTACATCTAAACAAATGAATATACTCTATGCTTGACATGGAAAACATTTCTTTCTAACATTTTCAAATATTTTTCTCTTTCTTTTATACAACTGAAAAGTATAAATAAAAATGATACATGGAAAGGATGAAAGGAATAAATGATAGGATAGGATGGATCCTAATGGGAAGGTATTCCGGATCGATCCTTAACCATATTTTCCTTTCAATTACAATTTTTCAACTGATATTTTCTTCTTTAATGGAAAAAAAGTTAAGGGAAATGATTTGCAATTAAAAAAAGAAAAGAAAAGAGATGAGATGGCTTTGATAAGAAGGATTAAAAATTTATCGATCATTTAAAATATTAACAGTAACCACATTTGAGCACATAATTCTTTTTTGAAGTATAACAAAATGAACTTCAAAATATTCTCAAAAAAATTCAAAATTATTTCTTCTGGATATTTGGATATTGAGTGATGAATGTTATCTCTCCCAGAAATGATGTATTTCAAGGTTAACTCAATTCCTATTTATGACTTCTGATATGAAGAGCTAATGCAAAACATTTAGACAAGATTGGAGACATTAAGAATGATCAGATATAGTTCTGTGATAGGAAACAATTTGCAATCATAGCAATCAAAAGAAATGATTTCTTTAACTAATGGATGATTATATTATGAAATGATTTACAGAAAGAGAATTATTTTTAAAAAATTTCATCATTTCTTTCTTTTCTAGAAATGAACAAAAAATTTTCAATCATTTTGAAAGAGTGTATCTCCCAATTACTGTTAGAGTGGAAAAACATAATATAAGGTATTAAAGAAATAGAAGTAAATGCGACAACTGTCAAGAATTAAATTCAACTACCTGTTTCATATATTCCAACACAGATGTATACTACTTGTTTCACTTTTTTTTTCATGTCGAGTCATCTTTGTATAAGTATATTAAGTAAAGCGTAAATCAATTACAGATATTTAGTACGGCAACTGCCTTTTACATACCATTATGCGCTATCATATCTATCTATTACAAAATTATGCGTGCTGCAAAAAATCGTTTCAAACGTGAACGTGAGCGCCGTAAACCTGCCATCCATTCAGATAAGGATGCAAAGTATCAAGAGAAACATGAAAATCTTCGAAAGGTGAGCCTATTTTTTATTGTTCAACTAGTTTTAAATAAGTTTTTAACTTAAATTTAAATTATTTTGACCTTTTATTCCGGAAATATTACACATTTCAATGATAGTTAGAACAAAAGTAACACCAATCATAACAAATGGTGATTTGGTTTAATCTGAAATGAACAAAAGTTATGAGTTATGCATCAATTCAACAATTTAGACAAACAAAAATTCATGCTATCATTTTGATGATCATTTAATGCATATATTTGTTATCATCAAATATTATAGTCAAAAATGGAAACTAATCCAGATATGAGGAATGAAAGTGAAAAAGTTTCTTCAATCATTACAAATCCAACGTCTAACAAACAACTCTCAAGTGATGCTGCTGAAACTTGCCTGATTCAATCCAGTTCAGAATCAAGTCCATACAACTTTTTTATCTTTTAAAAAGATTTCTATTATTAATAGGCTAAAACCATCTAGTTAGCAGTTTCATTTGGTGGTTGAAATAATAATCTTTTCCAAGTGAGAAAACAAACGTATCAAACACATCAAATAGTATAATCAAATACTCAACAGAAAATTAGATAAATTAATGATAAAATTGATTTAATAGAACTTTTATTGCTTTACAAAAAATTTTGCACAAAGTAAAATTAAAATTTATACAAAATAAAATTAAACTTAGATAAAATGTGTTACATTGATAATCTCATAGTGAATGGTAAAAGTCGACAGAAAAAACTAAACGCTTCTCTGAAGAGGAAGGGATACTTCAAAGAAAATGCAGAAATGAAGCATGAACGTAAAGCATGGCGTACGCTTGCTATTATTACTGGAACATTTGTTGCCTGCTGGACGCCATTTTTTCTCATATCTTTATATCGACCGATATGTCGCTGCAAGATACCAGCATTACTGGAGTCGATTACCAGTTGGTTAGGCTAGTACTAATGAAAACTTTATTAATCTTAATTTAAAAGGAGTGGTATTATATATATTCACTAAAATCTACTTTTATTCAAATTACAGGTTACTTAAATTCAGCACTTAATCCGATCATTTATACCGTATTTTCGAATGATTTTCGAACAGCTTTCAAACGTATCCTTGCTCGATTGCTATTTCTTAAAATGCCACGACCACAATACCGATAACAACGATAATGACTGAAGCCTTGAGACCTCCAATATCAGCATTTCTTTCCTACGTGGTGTGCTTTAATAGTTCGCTTTGCAAATTACAGTATTGTGTGCACTGATCTGTGTTCATATGTTCGTATATGTTCCAAGATCTCTACCGTACAATCTCTACAGCCCAATTTCTTCATGGGGATGAGATTGATATTTTCTTATAGAACTGATATGGATGATCTTACTGAGAAGAGAGACAACAGATAAAAAAAAGATAAGAAAGCACAACAGGTCATATTCAGGATCATTGGAATATGAGGGGGTGTTACTATGTATACATTAGACTGATCGTTAATGTAAACATTACATATGTCCCTTTTGAAAAAATCGTTGATTACTGACTAGCAAGCAAGAATCAAAGATAAAACGGATCCAAAAAAGAAAAAAAACTCCCATATTACAAATCCAAACATTAATCATAACAATTGCTAAAGGTTGCAAAATGGAACGAAAACTAAAACTGTTAAATGTCATTCAGTTGATGTCTGACAAAATCCGGAAAATAATATTGCACCTAATAAAAGCTCTAAAAATATATGGACCTTTTCGTAGATCAACACCTTGGACACTCATTGACTGGATCTTCAAATTAAACCAGAAATAAAAATTTCGGGTTAAATTCAACTGGAAATTTTTAAAAAATTCATCCTTCCGCATTATAGCATCCACCTCATAATAACACTTTTCTACTCTTATTCAGATAGAAACGAAATGGAAAAGAATTGGACCAGTCGATATATTTTTATCCCTAATTTGAAGTAATTCTAAAATGGGTATTGGATAAGCAAACATTTTTATGCTAATTTTAACTCATTTTTCCTTGATGTTAAAAAAGTAAACAAGTAACATAACCGTTTCAAATTTTAAAGGCAAAAAAATGACCTGCTGCGACAACACAAACAACATCACACTATATGTGAATATTATTTCCAGAAAGAAACAAAGCAATAAAAACCAAATTGAGCTTACAAGAGAATACAAAATTACAAATCAAAGCAGTAAGATCTCTTTCCCTAACTTGAAAGTAACCGCTTCTATGCATATTATGCATATTTTACTTAGTTGCACCTTTTCTCTAAGACACAATGTGACGTTCGGCAGTGATCTTACAGCCAAAAATTAGCACGTCATCCTAAAAACGTTAATTTTTTAGAGTACAGTTAAATCGAAATATATTATGGATCCTGTTAATTTTTATAGAGAAAGGCTTTTTTTAAGAACATAGTTACGTCCCGTTCTATTGCCCGAGTTTTTCTCTACCAGTCTACTTCATAACTCATAAAATCAACTGTTTTGAACTAACTGAAAATTTTATGACGAAAAAAGAATAGGATAAAGCTAAGATTATTTTAAAACAAAAAATATTTGGTAATGGCCTTCTGTAGGAACAAATAAAGAATGGAATGTAGAATGAACACCAGAACAACAGAACGTTCCACACATAAACCGGCAGACGTTCACAGACACACAAAATCAGTACCAAGAGGAAACAAAAGGTAAAAAGCAAAAATAAAATCGGCATTAAATTGATTAATTAATTTAGTACCGGAAAATCCTGAATGATTAGTCATAAGATCCTAAAATTTGACTTAATTTGACCTATGGTGCATTATTAGTGATGCCTAAACACTACTACAGTTATAGAAAACTTCGTGCATACCACAATATTGAAATGAGAAATATGGTTGAGTTACTCTTAAAATCCATGGGACGGTAACCATTATTTCCTGTTATCTATTATTGCGGCCAAACTATAGCTCATAAATTTGACAATATTCAAAATCTTTAAGAAAAGTTTCAAATTCTAAATTAAATTAAAAAATTTTCATTTAAGAACTAAATTTCATAAACAATAAAGAAAAGAAGAAGTCCACAACATGTGCTGCAGATTAGCAAAGTGCAACATATCTCTGCAACTTATCATTTTACTGATCGACCCAATCCGAGGGTACCCATGCTGGCTCATGCTCTAGTTTGTTCGCTATATTCCGTAATTGTTCGAATGAAGCTTCGAAATTAGCATTTATCAACACATGATCAAACATATGTCCGTAGATCTGAAAAAGCTGTTCACCAGCTGAGATCATTTGTTCAAATTCCGAATCTGTAAATCCACGACATGCTACTGGTGCTGATGTACTAACACCAGCATGGTGACTAAGATTTGTAGCTTGCAAATTTCGTGCACGATGTTGGCGCCGAGTTTCCTATAAAGATATACAATAACTCAATATCCATAATATTTGTAAGATTATCTGTACAAATTAATGAAAACAAATCTTATAATGAAAGTTGAAAGAATTTCAGTCAAAATCGACTTGTCAATTAGTCAATTATTTGAATAGTCATATGCAAATGCAAGTAAAAATTGGTCAAAAGCAATGATTTCCTGCCGTTATATACCTTTAAAATATCAAATGGTGGTGGTTTAACAAAAATAACGAAGGACTTGAACATCTTAGAGCGCAAAACCCGCAATGCCAAAGGATGAGTGTTCAATACAGGTGTACGACCTGCAAATGAATAGTATAATAACGTAATGATAATATTTCTTTTAATAGTCAAAACTGTTGTGTGTCTTTCCCACTTCCGATAAAAATATGAATATTTCACCATTAACATCGTACCTTGCTTGATAACAGCATGAACCGAATCAGCAAGTGTGCCATATAAATTTCCTTTATATTCTCCATATTCCAAGAATCGTCCTTGTCTTATCCATTGTTCCATACTGTCGCGTTTTGCGAAATGGTAATCAATACCATCTTTTTCATACGAACTGCAACCTATTGCTGATTGTTGATTGTTTCGTTTTATGAATTTCTTAATCAGTAGTTTCTGTTACCAATTTCTGCTCTCCTCATAGTCTTTCTTATACAATTCAAAATAAAACATGAATAAACAATACTGACTAATCATTTCCTCAGATTTTTCATTTCAATGAGTGGTAGTTACAGCGAATATGCAATCGGAAACATGACATATAGACGATCTACATCAAAGGCAAATTAAAGCCAACAGTAATTCTGATAAAGGCACTCTTGCTACTTGAAATACTTAATGTTCAGTTTAGTTGAACAACTGTGGAAATTTTCAATGTTTCTTAAATGTTGTCAATGAACTGTTAAGAAAACTATCTATGGTAAAACATTCTGTAAATAAAACGAATATACCGTTGAGGACGACTGGTATGGGGTACACTTGCTGCATAATGATCACTGTTAGTAGCAATTAGTCGTTTTTTCAGTTCATTGCGTCCAACACCTGGAGGTCCGATTAAAACAATAGGACGGATAAGAGATTGTTTTGGATAAAGCAGTGATACTGATTCATATAATAAGCTGTCAATCTAAAATTAAAATAACTAAAATTAAGATAAAACTTAAACTGAAAACACATAAAGTATAAAAAGAAATAAATTGCAGGAAAAACAGAGAAAAGTGTTAACTTCGAATGGCAATAAAATCGCAATACTTGATGGTTAGCACAATGTTATACGAGTTAAAAACAAAAAAAAACAAAAATTAGGGTTTCATTATTGCATTGATGATAACAGAAGATTATTGCTGCATGCTGCAAAAAATATTAACATTTATAGTTTTTAGTAAAAAAAAAAAAAAAAAAACCTCATTGCCAGTTTTCGTAGATTTTCGATTTGCACTCCTAAACTTTTCATTTTCCCTTAGAGTTTGATGTTTTTGTTGCAATTCTTCCGATGGAATAACACCCACCCGTTTTTTTAATTGATTAGCTGAAGTAGTTTATCATTAATTTTTTCCTTAATGAAATATGCTATATAAAAATTTCCCGAATATAAGTAGAAAGACACCGTTTCAATCAAACAAACTGCAATGCGTGATGGATATAATTACCAGACGCTAATGGAAGAGTCGCAAATGAGCCATGTCCGAGTGAACGTGCTTGCCACCAATGTTCATCTCCTGTTATCACTAACTCCAATATTTCTCCTCGGGTGAAACAAAGAGCTGCTTCAGGACATGGATGCAAGGAATCTCGACTACCAGAATAATCGATCTATAATTAAGATCTCTACTGAAATCATCTGATTCATCATCTAAAATGTTATGTTAAGACACACCAAATGTTTCACATCTTCCTCCCTTAACTGTGAATTAAGAAAAACAATTCTTTCAAAATCTTTTCTATCATTGAAATATCCTTAGCTACCAACCAAAAGGCACAACAGCAGACGTCAAACATAGAACAAAGAAAGTGGATGAATTTAAACATTACCAAAGCACGAACGTGCCGTGATTCATTCCACGCAATAACTGCAGGTATTTCGGCTGGTTTTAATTTAAAAGTGACGGTACTGTTTTCATTATTTTCGTTACCCAACAGTTTGACGATTTCATTTGGGCTCATGCCCGTAACACAAACACTGTTCACTTCCAAAACTTGATCTCCAACCTATAAAAAGTGAAAATAGTTTATACAAGATAACTTGAATGATTTTATCAATCATGATTTTTTGTTGATGGATCTCTTGTTGATAAATCCATTTCTCATATGGAAAAAACTGAAGACACAGAATCATTTGTAGATCTATGATACTTAAATGCATTTGACATTTTAGAATCAAAACTTTTTTCTATTATGCCAGTAGTGTGCCGACTATCAGCCAATGGATAAAGAAGAATAACAGAACATCATTTCAATATGTTTTGTGTATTTTGAGATCGTCAAAAATTATGGGTGAAAGGAGATGTCACTAACAACGACTTTTTATTAAATTAAGTGATAATATCTACTTCGTTCTAAAGAAAATATCCAAACCTGAATATTGCCGCTACGATCAGCAACTCCTCCAGCTATAACACGAGCAATATACACTCTTCCATCAGCATCACATTTTATGGTAGCACCAAGTGCTTCATTGCCTTTTACCAGTCGAACTAGTTTAACAGCAATACCATCATCGTCATCAACTTCATACGGTATTTCCGGTAATTGTGGCAAATAGGTGCGATTTGAAGTAATATCATATATGCAGAATAAACTCTAAAATACTAAAAGCAATAATGATAAAAAATTATGATTACTTAATAAAATATGAGAAAACATACATTCTACGACAAATATGCTTGATACAACTATGTTCTGATCAGACTGCATGTCCACATCCACAAAATCTTATACTCAAAATGTTACTGATCAGATAAAATTTTAATTCCCGTAAAAGCCAATTAGTTTAGCCACCTTAATAATAGGCTTGGAGAGAAGTGAAACAAGCTGTTGCACTGCCACCGATGGCGGCGCTGATTCTTCCCATTCATACAACAGCGAATCAACTAATTCGGTTAATATGTTATCCCTGAAAACCGAATTTTTATTACGGTCAACATTTTTAGATTTATTTACAAAATATCGAACAAAATGCACCTTATTTAAATCAGAAAATCTGTTCTAAAATTTTTTCTATTTTCTGTTTTTT
Organism: Cercopithifilaria johnstoni; assembly: GCA_916381525.1. Classification (NCBI taxonomy): domain Eukaryota; kingdom Metazoa; phylum Nematoda; class Chromadorea; order Rhabditida; family Onchocercidae; genus Cercopithifilaria; species Cercopithifilaria johnstoni. The sequence goes on from CAKAEH010000961.1 coordinate 246,172, forward strand.
AACAAGTAACGCACTTCCCGAAGAATAAGAACTCCGGTTTAGTGAAGTCAATAAAATTCAATTAAGATACCCAATTCGAGAGAGGTGTAAACTGCGATTGATCAATATTTTATGGATTATAACCACACGTTTGAGATCATCAGCTGTTAAGCGTTTCTTCCGTTTACCAAATTCATCCTCAACACATTCCAGGATACATTCATACGCTTTCGCAAAAGCTTCAAACGTGACAGGCGTTGTATCCATCCGCCGTCGCATGTGATAACTAATCAAACATCGCCAATAATTCAATAAATCTTTGCCTAAATCTGAAACTTACGGCATATTAATGAAATTGTCAAGAAACGATGTAATTATGTACCATAATTGTTAGAGGAAACGTTATTGAAGCTTTTGTACAGTGTAACTACGTATAATACATGTCCGTGTAATCACAACCAGAGACGATCGATTCTTTCATCTCATCACTAAAACAACTCAAAAAACACGAACTCCAATTTTCCCATTATGGTAAATTATTGTGAATAGCCACAGAGAAGCATTCTGGAAATGCTCGTACACTTTTATAGCTTAACATGTGCACAACCTGGTACAAAATCTTTGCACCCAATATAAGAGTAATTTGCAATGTCCGGATATTCTCCTGAACCTATTCCTCAAACCACGCTATCAGCGTGCACTATTATCGCACATGCACGAAATGAAATTTTTAAAATGTTTCGGCGAAAATGGAAGTAATTGGGAACCCGGGTTTTTTAAACTTAAATTGAGATTTAAAAACTGTAATAACAAAATTATGAATTATTTCAAAATGGTAACTAGAAGCCAAATTAATTTTTCTACCTGTTATGGAACGGTTGCTTCGCTTAACCGGTTTTAATGGTGTATGTTACTCTAGGTCATGCAATTTCATTGATTTTGCTTTAATCTGATCTCTATTGAAATTGGTATAGAATATGTAAGATTATACGTGTATAACTTTTAATAAAATCACTGTTTAACAACTAAGCCACAAGTTTAGTATAAAGGGTACTTCAGGCTCATATTACATAGCCATGTCCCGCATGATCATATTTAATTCACTTCAAACTGAAAATACATTATGGCCAAAATCATTTTCTTCTTTATTCGACCTAAAATTTCCTGTTGCGTTATGTTTGAAAAGTGCAACAATTAGAAGATGAAAGTTTCAAGAAGCCGAAAACATATCCTAATTTGAAACTTTCTTCCCCAATGAAACAATTATTCACATAATTATAGGCCTAGATAGATTTTATTCCACTTTTAAACTGAAATAAGAAGTGACTATGAAGTATTAAAATGGGATTATTATTATGTGTGTCAACTACGCATGCTGCAGTTACCGAAAGCAGCGCCTCAAGATGTGCTAAAACATCCGGATACCGGTGAAACCCTTTACGTATCGTCACTTGCTCTTCTCAAAATGCTTCGACACGGTCGAGCTGGTGTTCCTATGGAGGTAATACAATGTAATTTTAATGTAGCTCGGAGATGTTCTGCAAATTAACCATTATTAATTATCACGTGTTTAAAATATATTTCATTATCTATGGATAATGACAAATCATAAGAAAGAACTAATGCTAGATTCTTCGAGATAAAGGATCGCTCGTTGTGTTATCGGATAGACAATTAAATTTATCGCGATAATCGAATTAATAGGATTAGAATTGTATCATTGAATGATACTTAATAAAAATGAAAAAAATCAATTGATTAGGACTGTGAAGATGTAGACAAGGATAAAAAGTGAGGGATAATGATTTGATAATGATAATAATGATAATGATAATGATGATGATAATAATGAGGGATAATAATTCTTATTAATTACAACATAACTTTTATAGAAAGATCTCAATCATCAAGCGCTTAACTTCATTTCAAATTTCAATAGTTTTAATGTATGTAGTTTTAATGTTAATGTATGAATAAAGATCGATTCATATGATTGATCGTGGACCATTTATTCAATTTGATAATTATTATCAATTACAATTATCTTAGGTGATGGGCTTAATGTTAGGCGAATTTGTCGATGATTTTACGATCAATGTTGTTGATGTGTTTGCTATGCCACAATCTGGAACAGTATGGAACAAAATCTCCTTTGAAAAATACTGTATAAAAAAGGGTAGAGGAGAAGATGCCAAAAGATGAGGACCAGGAAGCGGATACGAGGGTGGGGGAATCCAGTCCGGTAAAAATAAAATGAGACAACGATAAAAATTTTAAGGATTTTAAATGAGAAGGGAAAGATTTGCTATTTTTCTACCTCCCAAATTTATTACTGAAACGGTTGCAGCATTTCTTAATTCCATGTTTTTATTATTATGTGGGCTGTCCATGTTAACTAATTCAAGAAAAAAGCGCTGAGATCTTGATGTACATTGACTTTCTTCAATAATCAGTAAATTTTGGGGCGTATCTGTGGAAGCGGTTGATCCGGTATATCAGACTAAAATGTTGGATATGCTACATCAAACGGGACGTGCTGAAATGGTTGTTGGTTGGTATCATTCACATCCAGGATTCGGTTGTTGGTTATCCAGTGTTGATATTGCTACACAAAGAAGTTTTGAAGCGCTCAATGATCGTGCTGTTGCTCTCGTAATCGATCCAATACAATCGGTAAAAGGAAAGGTAAACGGTGTTTTCATCATTGAATCATTGAAAGATATTGCCACATTTGAACTGTTACTTTCAGGTAGTAATCGATGCATTTCGTACTATTGGACCGAATTCTTTGGAATTCAGTTTTCTGGAAGGTATTCAAAAGACACTAGCACCTACTCAAGAATCACGACAAACCACTTCGAATTTAGGACATCTGATGAAACATTCCATCGTTGAGCAACTTCATGGACTCGGCAAAAGGTTTCTCGTTAGCGGTTTTTTTCTTCATCAGATTAAAATAAGAATTTATAATTTTCATTTAAATTTTACGAATTTTTTAAAATATTTGAAGAGGTTAAAGGTTAGCGCTTAAAAAATACAAAATAATTTAAATGAAAAAGCTTTTCTATTTATTATTTCACTTATAGCTCTGTTCTTTTGAATTTCACTAACATTATTAAATTCAAAATACTCTTTCATTGAATGATTCAGTGCTTAAAGAAGTTCTAACTTTTTTTGTTTCTTAAATTTTAGCTATTATTCAATAACGATAAGCTTCAAGCTAACAGTTAAAGAGCAGCAAATGCTGCAAAGTTTACATATGAAAAATTGGGCGGAAGGATTACAATTGAATAGCTTCGAGAAGATAACAAAAAACAATTTAACAAATATGCAAGAAATGGTTAAAATGATCAAACTCTACAATAAAGTAATATGAATTTTATTTCAAATTTATATTAATCTAATTTTAGTAAAAGGAAGAATTGAAATAAAAAGAGTCTTAAGAACAATTAAATGACTTTGGATTAGTTTGCAATTCATCTATGTTTGGGAAATCAAAAAGTTTTGCAGAGAATTTAGCAATTCAAATATTGCTACCCTTTCAAAGGGCTAACATAGAAATTAAGGTTAGGCCTTGTTGAGATGAACTTACTTATACCTTCTTTATTATGATAACAGTGCATCAATGTTACCAATCAAAACGCTAAGATTGTATTGTTTATTATGAATTAACTTTCTGCTGTGAAAATTTCTTTCTTCCATAGTTATTAAATCTTTAAATTTTATGGCTTTATCATTTATAAAATAAAATTTTAATCTCTCGTTTATCTTATTAGGGGTTTGACTGGACATATAGTGGAATCGTTTACGAAATATTTCGAAGGAGTTAATTATTTTAATCATTCTTAGACTTGACTTGAAATCAGTTCATATACGATTAAATTTATAACAACTGACAGTTCTTTATTAAAATCAGGAAATATATGTATTATCGAAAAAGCCATACGATGAAATTGGAATGGAAAGTAAAACGGAGAAATCGAAACGAATAGAAAGCAAAACAGAGAAGTCAAAAACATTATCAAAAGCTGAAATTGAAGCCAAACAAGTTGGTCATTTCGATCCAAAGCGACATCTGGCCACTATTGCAAACGACTTGATGAAGGATAACATTGTACATGAATTGCGCTCAATGATCGATGCAACCGCCTTTCAGTAGTCATCTTCCAAAATATATCATATTACAATTTCTGCCTTTTTCGAACATCATTTTACAAATTCTATGATTTTATATGATGTATGCAATATCTGATTTTCAACTGCAATTTCACTGCAATAAAACTTCAGAATGTATATCTTAAGGGCTTAGCAATCATCACAATTACCGCCATCATAGAAAAAGCTCAATGCTTGAAGATAATTGTTTTAACATCCAATCGATGTTAAAGCCTTTCAGTGATTACATAAATATACATTTATTCTCATCTCCCATAAAAATTAAAGGGTAAAACTGAAGCTCTGATCTTCAATTCCTTTCTTTATATGCTAATTTTAATCTAAACTTGAGATTGAAATTGAGATGATTCTATTATTTGGGTTATAGTTCCTCCAAATGAATATATTCGTAATTATCGTATTCTCATTTATACATAATATAAATATCATTGCTTTTCAAACAAGTAAGTAACACAGATAATAAAAAGCAGGTTGGAAGTTACTTCTAGTTACTCAAATGACTAATGAAAAGAAAAGCCTGAATTGTAAGTCAATTCAAGAATCAGGATAATTCATCAGGAAAAAGTTTATCACAAAGTAGTGGTTTTCCACTTATTTTACATTTTTCTAAATTTACGATATTACTACTTATTGAGAGTAAAATTTTAAACAGAAATGCTAAGAGAGAAAGAAATATTGGATACACTTTGATTTTACATAGAGCAATATTATTCTTATTATTTGATACTTATCAATCAGCAAACTGATCATTTTACAATGTAAAAAATTTTGGACATTACGATCGTCATTTATAATATTTGTGGAACTTTAATGATAGAAGAAATTGTATTAAATGTTTTGAAGATTCCAAAATTAAACTTATCAAATTCTCATCAATTACCTCGATCATAGGGAATACTTCAAAAAAGGTAAAATAAAATATTACTAAGGAACCAATTTGAATGATTAGTACATAATACGTAACAATGTTATTTAGAAACGACACACTTCAAGAGATTTACGGTTTCTTAAAACACCAAATGATTTTTGGAAGCTTTTTTTAAAACTTTTGAAGAAATTATCCGAGCAATTCTCAGGAACTGTATCGTGCACATCAACTCGATTAGTATTCTAAAATTGAAAATTAATTTAAATAAATAAGAATTTTTAAAAAATACTTAGAAATAAAATTTTGATAATTGAAGCGATTATATCTTTCATAATCTTAACTGAGACCTATATCCTAAATTATCTTTATTAATCTTAATAGTTTTCATTTTACAATATATCTTTTATTCTTAATAAAAATTTTATGCAAAAAATGAAACGTTATCAAACGCGAACTTTTTCATTTGGGTCAATGTACTCTCTTCCATTCAGTTGCATACACGGTGATGGGTCATTCATATCTGAAGGAGATCATATTATTGAATAGTGATATTTGATAATGATATACATATCAAATATGAGCTACTGCTTAATTACTATCCTAGAGTTATACTCTTAATTAACATCTTTACTACGATATTATAACTTTCATCCAGCATGATCACATTTTGTTTATGTATATATTATTTTTGATTTAACTTGGTTTATTCCACCTCTATTGAGTTTAATAAAAATTTAATACATATTAATTCAATATAATGTAGGTGCAAAGTTTCATATAATTGAAATGAATTTAAAGTTTAATCAATATGAATTCAAATTTTGATTCTACTCTTTATTGCAATCACTATTACTCTTCCTAATTGCATAGTTTTAATTGCAATTGAAAGAGGTAAATGAAAAATTCAATTTGAATTTGAACTGAAATATATCAGTAGACTATGGATAAAAATACTACAATGAGATTATAAGTTAAATTTTATTATTGATTTATATAGTAGAAATACTGAAAACAGATAAGAAATTTTTAACACTAATTCAACAGAAGCAGGAAATGAGAAACTGATTTTTATGAAGCTCAATTGGAAAACAATAAAAATTAAATTGGCAATAATAATATTATCATAACAGGGAAGATAATGTTTTATGTTAGATGAATAAAAATGCAACTGTAATTAGTAAATTCAAATAATTTCAAAATTTTTTTAGACAAGGAAACTATTATTCTTTCATTAAATTTTTTATTAATATTCATAATTTATCTATTTCTTTTGTTTCTATTTTTTAAAAATTTTTCTTCACATTTTATTTTACATTAATTATTTTTAAATTCATTAATTCTTCTTTCCCTATTAGATTTTCACAATATTATTTTAGTATATCGCGTTATTTTTGCCACTTTAATAGTGACAAAAGAAAGGACAATGTTCTCAATTAAGAAACTGCTCTGTTTAATTAATTCAATTCTTACCTATGAACTTCTAATCTGGTCATATATCATCATTCTTTCTTTTATGAAAAAAAATTTTCATAGTTTTGTAAATTATTTCAAAAATACTTACAGCCATTGGAAGTTGATTTTGAGGAGGATCCATTGGTTTTCTGAAGTGATCCTACATTTCTAACTGGTAGATTGATTACATAACGATATTCGGTATCATTTATCGGCTACAATATAAAATAAAATATATCCGTCCTATAAACTAAATAAAGAGTAAAACCGGAAAATGTAAAAAAAATAAAATATACCTGAAAAAGATTGCGCACATGAGAACGACTATTCCGCCTGCGTCCTGATGGAGCGGTTTGAATAGATTTCGTTGTTGGTGCAAATGAAACCATTTTGGAGGAATCTATCGTACGGTTCCGATTTGGACTATATGTATCAGTCTTCAAAATTCCCTGCATATTACCTATAAACTAGATTATTTTTAATAATAACAAAAATAATTATGGAATGTTTTCATTCGTAGTGTTACTTATTGTATTCTTAAACTGACAATTGACCTTTTTCGTAATTGACAGTGACAATTGATCGTAGCAACAACGAACAAATAGCTATTTTTTTTCTCCTCTTATGTCCGATATATGACCACTCATCAACAGTTGATGATGGATAGACAATACTAGTGATATGATTGGTAAATAATATGAATAAGAAACTACCAGATAGATAATATTAGTGATATGATCGACAAATGATATGGATATGATATAAATGCCAAGTGCATTGAGAAATTAATAAGTTTTGAGAAATTTCAAACAAAATTAGCAATGATTTAAAAGAGGAATAGAAGTTAAATATAGAGAACTGATATAGACTAATTTAAAGAAATGATGAAAAGGAACATATTAAAATTTGCATCAGAATTTATCAAATTATAATAAATCCAAACTGTGGAAAAAAAACAGTCGGAAATATGATCAGTTGTTTACCGTTGACCTGAATTTGAATTTCATCGTATAATCGGCGACCATTCATTCGTGATAAAATTACTACATCCGGATGATCCGGTTCAACGATTAGTCTTATGGAAGAAACAGCAAATTCGCCCCATTGTTCTGTAAAATAATGAACAAATTATCTGCAGTTCATCTTTATCCATTTATTTCACATGCAAATTTCAATTCGAAGAGTACTTAGGCAATTTTTTTTCTATTCATTTTAAATGTAACAAATTGCCGGAAAAAAAGTTATCCAAATTTTGTAAAGAGTGTAAGGGGAAAAACTGCTAACATTTTCAAGGCCATCGATCTGTTATTGGCTTGTGGATTGATGGCCTTGAAAAATGAATAATTTGAAATGATCTACTAAAATTGATTGGTCAAATTTATACAATTCTTAAGTGAGAATTTAAGATTCTTCAAAATATTTCATCATTTAAAATTAAGTGAAGTGAACGAACCACAATCAGCAATTTGCAAGCCAATAGCATGCCGCCATGCAGCAATATCTTCTTCACTATCCGATGTCAAGATGAATCGTTTATCTCGTTTAGTGTCATCCAAATAACAATTTGAGGTAACAATGATACTACGATGATGTTTACATGCTATTATCTTTGAATCCTGTAATTTTCAATTGAATTCCAGAAACATAAAGCGAGCATTGGAAGAATGAAAACCAATGGAAGATCAGCGCGCGGCTCAAATGTACAAATAGAAATAAATGGAAATATACGGACAGTGTGTATAGCATCACGATAACTTCAAATATCACAAAATGGAAGTGAATTTCGTAAGAATTAGCAAAATACATTTCCACAAAGTTATACTTTTTCCGTAGTAACCACATAACTCAGGTAGGTAAAAGTAGATGATTGAATATTTCATTAATAACAATAATTATTAATAGTACTTTTTAATTCAAAAAAAAAAATCTAATACAAATTCAATCGCTACGTAGTGTACCATAACGTGACCCCCTGCTCATCATGTAATAAAATTAACCAAAAACCAAATCTTCTTTGTATAAGGTCAATTTCGTTGCTAATAAGATAACAATTTTATTAGCCTAAGCTTATCCATACAGCTTAAACAAAAGAAGAAATAGTAGATGGATACAAATGAGAGCACAGAGAGAGAGAGAGAGAGAATGGTATAATTGGATCATTGCTATGATCCCTCCGTTAGAAGTGATAACCAAGTGGGTCGAATCATTATTGTCGGATGGTAGTACGCATGATCGGTATTAATCGCAAAGTTATTCAACGAGAAGATAAAAGACGGGATTTAAGTATATAATGGATAAAAAATAGAATGAGTGGATTGTATCGAAGAGTTTCAAATAGCAAGATCAATCAGAGTACAGTAGTTGAACTTCTTATATTAAAGGTTCATTTAGTTCTTTGTACACTAAAAATTTGACCCTTCTTGGCATATCTCATCTATTTATTGGTCTGTTAAAATTCCTCTTACAAATTAATACATATTACTTACCTACCTTATTAATATGAATGTAAAGAGTGGCTTGATCCTGTGGATGTTGTGAATTGTTTGTTACACATCGTAAAACACCAGCCTATAAAAAACTTCCCAATTTTTTCAAAAAAAAGTTTAAAATGATTTCCTTTAATTTTTCAAAATCATTATCACAATTTATCCTCAATTATAAACTAACCTATAATCTATTACAGACCAACCTGTAATCTACAGCGCATATTCTGATACAAACAATCATAACCAACAGGTTTAACTGTTAAAATACCATCCGATAGAGGCATCGCTACCGAATTTGGTTGTGCAACAATCCGACATCGAATATGGCCATATAATGGTGGGCCATGATTGGCTGCTGCAATGTTAATAAATGTAGTAATTTCATGTAAATGAAGTGAGTATAGAAAAAGTGAGATTTCGAAGAATTAATTTAATAATTTATACAACAAAACTTATAATAGCTTAGAAATTCAAGTCCTTTTCTTTTAAATTTTCTTTAATTTGACAAATAAAAATATAATTTACGAATGAAAAATCGCTCGATATGGTACTTCGAGATCAATAATGATAAGTTTTACTAACACAATAGCAGCAGATAAATTTAATTTTTAAACTGGTTTGAGATTTAAGTTTTTAATTTTGCGCTGTAGAAACTTTAAATCCAGACAATTAATAAATTACTTTATCAGTTATACAAAAAACAGAAAGTGGAAGAAATATGACGACGGTTTCATAATTATATACTCTTATCAATCTGTTGAATGGATTTTAATAAGTACCATTTGGTGACAGATGAAGGTCGTAAATTCCGGCTTTCGGTTTTGCATCACTCAAAGTCAGCGTTGTCCGACCTAACAGATGAAAATATCTATTGTTTGAACCGTTCTGATTGACACAATTGCTGATAACTTCACCGTTTATTAATGGATCGAATGGCATCATATCATCACTTAACCAATTTGTCTTCTAAATTTCATTAATTATGTGAGAAGCTTCATAAGAATTTGAAAAAACTAAAAAATATAGCGCGCTAAAAGGAAAAGAAAGGGAAAAATAATTAACATAATTAGTGCCAAATCGCCGTCCAAATGAACGAGTTAATTTCTGCTTTAATGATTGATTCGTATCACCGCCATCTGTTCGTAATGCGTAAAGCTGAATTTCAATTTCGAAATCCACCGGTTGATTTTCACTAAAATATCCATGATTTTTGTTTCAAATATCAAATCAAAATCAAATTATTAAAATTCTTAAAATTCCAATCAATTCGCAGCTAATAATAAATTCATTAGTTTCTTTCCAATTTCATTATCTCAAAATAATAATGAAAAATAAAAGTTTGAAAAAGGAAGATTATATTTCTACATATATTTCGAAAAAGAAAATATGAAATTTCAAAAAAAAGAAAAGTGCAGGCAGGCCTAATATTCTATGAAATATCAACTAGTGAACAAACAAAATGAAAGAATCGTTAAATGCCACATCTGTACATGTGCGATCAACGGCTGTTACAATACGGCTGTCATTAACGTTATTAGTGGTTTGGAGTGCCACAAACATCGAATATACTTTTCCTTCTGGAAAAAATTTTATTATTAATACTGAATTTGCTCTGTTAGATCGAAGGTTTTGTAGAATGGTAATTTAGTTATTAGAATAACCGCTCAGATTGTTCATACCAATAGAAAGAAATCAATAAGGTAACATTCCGATAATAAGAATTCAGAAGAGAATCGAATAAACGAAAAATCAATCAAATTTCATATCTCATTGATTATTCTAAATGGAATTGAATTGGATGCATCGACAAAAGCTTTTTAAACATATTAAAGATTAGCGTAAGCTCAGATTTTCCCGAGTTTTTAAACTACTTTATAAATATATTTATACAAACCTCCACGTGTTCCGAAATGTTCATCGCTATTCCAAGCTAACGGCACTGATAAATGTGATACACCAATTCGAGCTCTACTTGGACCATTTGATAAGGTTGAAGAGCGATATACTTCCCTCTTTCGAACACTACAAATTCCATTTTTGTTAAAGAATAAATAAATTTTCAAATTTAATTATAGACAAAGATTTGTTGAATTTTTAATTTAATTTAACAAAAATCGACACAAACGATTAGATTCTAACAGTCATTTATTTTTCTACACAAATAGTTGAATTTAAATATCCATCTATAATAAAATACTGTTTTTAAAATCAAAATTAGAAACTACAGAGTGAAGTATAATTAGAAATTAAACTATCAAATAATCGAAGAATGCCAAAACATACTCTGCGGTGAAGAATTTTGGATGTTGTAATTTTGTGGGTAATACAGTTGTGGTTGAATGAGACTCTCCTACAAGAATGGATATAGTACCATCATTTGAATTCATCATATTCTAGTTCCAATATAAATTCTCATCCAATTACACCATTTTCTAGATAGCTTCATATCTTTACTACCACATGCCTTATTGAATTTCTGAAAAGTTTTAAATTTCTGCTTGAATAAAACTATTGCAAAAACGCACAACAATTTATAAATATGACCACTGACCAATACCGGGAAAACTTGTTTTGAAATATGAGCAAATAAATTTGGATGAATTTATCTATTCTAAAATTTCAAATTCAAAGAGCAACGGGAAGAAGGGTGGAGAGAATCTATATCAATCATCAAATTTCAATTACAGGATTTGTTTATAATTGGCACACTGCTCGATGTAAATAAATCAACAGCAATTTTGTAATATTATCTATTTATGATTTTTTATAAATGCTCGCAATCTCAGATGTAATCGAAAAGATATTTATAAAAATTTCAAAAGTGAATTCGAAAAGCAAATATAACACTTTCCCGGGAAACAAATTAACAAATAAATGCTTTATAAGAAGCTTTTTGGGCTATTTCAATCCATCGAAAAGCTTCCAAGAAAATTTAATATAATACAAAAAATATTTTAGTAATAGAAATTTTAAAAATTTAAGTTAAAATTTAATAAAATTTACAACGTGCTCGTAATAATATTTCAATTGGAATCTATCAGTATGAAATAATAGTCCTAAATTAAAGGCCATGGAGTATTACTGATTCAGATTTCGGTTAGAAAATTAAAAATTAATTTTTCTTCTCATTTATTCCACTGAAATAGTTTTTCACTCATAATTTTAATAGAAGATGAATGAATATTATCCTTATCATCAATTACACTTTCAAAAAAGATAATAGCTGTAAGAATAATTATATATAATTTATATCAAATAAATATATAACAATGATAATTTTAACCACAATCAGTGTTTTTTTCGCTATCAATTTAATATGATAAGTTAATATCATCAAATTAAGCTATCGGAAGATAAATGAAATACAAGTATAGTGTTAAATGAACTATTAAAACATTTTTACCGAACTTCAAAATTAAAATGACGTTTATTTGCCTACTATTTGTTGATAAATACTTATCCAATAATTTCGATAAACTATTTGTTGATAAATACTTATCCAATAATTTCGATAAACTTTCTCCATCCCTCTCTCTCTCTCTTTTCCTTTTATAATCTTCTTCAGAAGAAAGAAAGCGTACCACATAAAATGGCCGATTTTACCCACCTAATTCAAAAGTCATTAAAAAGTACATAACCTATCTCAACCAAATCAAACATCAGAAAAATATTTACTTTCATCATTTAACGAAATTTTGCTTTTCTTTCCTATATGAAAGATTCGTTAAACTTTACAGTAGTCTCAGCTTAATTTTTAAATAAGAAATTAGATTTAATAGTATCTTTCAATCACATTTATTTTGCAAGGTCAAATCTCTCTGTAAAGGTCAAATTTTGCAGCCTAGTTAGACTGTTTCATTTTTCAGCTCAGAAATTTTCCAATGAAACTATTCTAAGAAAAAATTAACCTTATCATTTAAATGTTAAGATTTTGATTTTTTTTAAATATTAAAAATGAAGTCTAAGGAAATGAAAACAAAAAGCAAATTGGTAAATAAAATTTATTTTGTAAATTGTGCTCGAAATTTTTTGGTACGTGTAAAAGCGTACGTAATATCCGTGCAGCATTCTCAGGAGAAGAAACAAGAAATAATATAATTTTCATACATATAAAATATATCTTGAAATAAAAAACGTTTAAATTAACGGGCAGCTGTGACTAATTTCTTATTAGAAGTTCAATGAAAGGTTTAAGGGAAAATAGCCATAGTGGACAACATTAAGTGGACAGCCATAAATGAGGCAATAAATGGTTGTATACTGTTAAATAATAACATTCATCGCAGGAAACTGAAATTTACAAGATGTTCGCGTTGTAATGCTTCGTCGATAAAACATTGTATTTTTCATTACTACAAGAAAGATGGAAAGACTGAGGAAAGAATGAAAATCAAAATTTATTTAAATATTTTGTTAATTTTTACAAAATTATTAAACTATGCGCTTCTTCCTTTCATCTTTTTCAAATCTTAACTTAAAATACGGATACAGAAAAACGGAATAACCTTCCGTATATATTTTTTTCTGAAAATAACAGATACTTTTTCATTATGTAATACAATATATCGGCCATTAGTCGATGAATTATGTAAATGATATATGACGCTAAATTTCCCATTGCAAACAAATATTTATAGTAAAAATGAAATCATTCCGCTTACTATATGTAATGATGATAAATTCAGTTTCCGGATTTTATTGATTAAAGAATTACGGTATTATATTGGTTTACTTAAAGCAATCAAATAAATATATGTCCAAAAATGAGTTTAACACATAAAAATGAAATAATCTTTAGAAGATTTTGTTAACGAAAATGTGAGATAACTGGCATGTAAGTAAAAATTTGATAAAATGAGAAGAAAAAGGAAAAACAAAAGTAGGAAAAGGAAAAAGTGTGTCAATATAATAAATGTGTAATGAAGGGAAATGATGGATGCTAGTTGGATGGCGGTTTTGTCACTGATAGAGCCATTTTGTTTGTTTTATGTTATCTTTGGATCATGGCAGATAATTATCATTTTATCTTTGTTATATAGGATTATTATAACAAACGTTAACAAAATTCTATTTAATTCATTCATTCATTCATTGTGCAATTTGGTAACCCAAAAAATCTCTTTGAAATTTTTAAAAAAATTTCTTTCTATTCTTCAAACTAAATTAATTTCTTTTATTTCTCTTAATTGTTGCAATTATAGAATTGCAAGAAAGAATGAAAAGATTAGATTAAAAAGAACAAAAGAGTACGCTATCATTGATACTTTCAACTAACTTTCATTTAAAAACTTTTCATTCCAATCAATAATGAAAACATAATAAAAGAGTGTAGTAGAAATTTCAATATTTCTCCCATATGTTTGTCCCTAAAATTTCCCAAAAAAAAAATTGGAATTAAAAATTTTTTTTAATAAATAAATTTCTGATCGATTGTTTTAGAAAATTCTGAAATAACACATAATTTTTAACACTTAACGAAAGATTATTCTTCAGAATGTCTGCAAAAGTTAGAAAAATAAACAAATAGAAAATGTGAAACTTAAAAAAACGAACATTTTGAAGACTGAAAATAAGAGAAGAGAATAAGTAAAAATGAGTGGAAATTTTTCATGAACAAATAATCTTTAATAACCGGTATGGGTTTTCCGGTTTTTTAGTGTATTCTATTAAAAACCCAAGTATATTTCTAAAATGAGAAAACTTTTAGCTAAATAAATTGCTCGAAAGTGACCAAAACAATACGGGTCAAACAGAAAGAGAGAAAGAGAGAGAGAGCAAAAAGGATGGTCGTAGATCATGGAGAGGTCAGATCACCTCTTATATCGATTTATTTGTACATATCATATTTGAATTGCTACCATATAATAGCATATTTAACACTCATTTAATTTTGAAATTCTTTTAATTAAATTAATCGTTTTAATGAATTTGAGCAATTTCAGTAATTATTTCATCATTCTTTACAAGAATCTAAACTTAAGAGAAAAAACAGCAAAACTTTTCCCCTTCTTTAATCTTTTTTTATCTAATTTGGTTTACCTATTGCTATATATGTATGTGTGTGTGTGTGTACATGTAAGTAATGAGAAGATTATCTGGCAGGTAAAAGATTGAAGAGAAATACCGGGAAACTTTTATAAAGTGATTGTAATTCAAAACAAGATATTTTGTTAGTGATGTTTATATTTATATATAGGTATATACAATATAAGCATAGACAGACAGACAAACAGACACGGGCACAAATACACACACATACATATGTTTAGATAAGGATGCAGGCAAAATAATTTCTAACCTAAACTCAAAATACTGGAAGCAATATTGTTAGGCTATTTCCTGTCTGTCATCATCCATTGATTTATTCATTCATCCGGAATGACATCCGCACAGACAGATAAGTACATTTAATTCGTTGAATGGTACAAACACGTCACACTTTTGCAAACAATAATTATATCTCTACCAAATAATGATTACATTTCTACCCGAATGGCGGCATTGGATTGTGATTGCCAACAATCAAAGCTTCACAGTATTCTTTGTACACTTCATTTGACCCTTTCAACAGGTACAACATTGAGTAATAATAGGAGACTATTGATAGATTTGAGAATGTTTTTGTTGTGACATAAGGGACAAATGTGGTAGATTAATTGATATTGGGAACAGCTAGGAGGAACCCAATAGCAGATAATAAGTGGAATAAAATTTTTGTTCTAAATTAATATTCCTTTATGCTTAAGTAATATAACAGCGAACAAGGCAAACTAATGAGACAAATAAATTTTTATATTATAAAAAAAAAATATTCTCAATTTATAATGATCGATTGTCCGGAAACGATTTCAGGAATGATTGCAATGAAAAATGAAATAAGTAGAAATTAATTTTAGAATGGGCCAAACGATTTTTCATTTGTATTTCTGATAGGATAATGATCATTCAGTGCCATTTCTCAATTTAATTTCCAATCATTTTTAATTAATATAATTCCAATTGCCGGAGGAAATATAAGCAAATTTTTAGTATTATCTGAGAATATATTCCAATTTATTCTTATGCTTTCATTTTTAATTTATTCTTATGCTCTTTTCTTTTAAATATTTATTTATATCTTCGAAATCGGAAGAAGAACTATTCGAACATGACAGATTATCTTTTCATCAGATAACTAAATAATTCATTCCAATAAGATATAAATAAAAACATTTCATTAAATGAAATGTTTTAAGTAAGATTTTAAGTAAATAAATGAGCGGTAAAAGCGTTTGTATTTAAATCATTAAAATTATGCAAATTTTTCATTTATTAATTCTATACGTTATTTTTCAAAATAGTCTAATTAAAAGATGAATGATTTTACGACGAAAGATTACAACGTTTGCAACGTTCGATACGTATATTCAAAGCCATTCTATCGAATATATTTTGTTCAGTTTGTTTCAATTACAAACTAAACGAGTTTTTTTTTTTTTTTAATAATTTGATCATTTTAATTTAATGAAATATTGGAATAATAAATGAAAAGATAATGTTATCGTAGCATTTGTACGAATTATGTGACAGCCAATAATTTCTGATTGATTTAGAAATGAATTACAACACAGTCTGAAGCAATGAAGCAATTAGTTGTAATTTAATGATGTTTGTTAAATAATAATAACCTATAAATTATCTAACAAATTTCGATATCAATTCCGTTCTTCAGTTACAATATATTAATTACAAATGTAAAAGAAAACAAACAATCCATTTGCATTTGCATATCATTTCAATGAGTATTATAGATGGGCGCAGAGATCATATGGCATCAGTTTGATGAATGAAATTTAAGTTCAAACTGGATAGATAGATTGATTGATTGATTGAAATTGAAAGAATCAAAAGGTAAGAATTGCAATAATGAAAGAGTAAATATAGAAACTGGAGAGTATTTGAATGATTGCTTAGATTATAAGAAAGTAGCGATTAATGAATGGGGAAATTTGGTAGTGGTACGGAGTGGTAATGACAATGAAATGAAAGAAAAGATGGAAAATGTGCTTCTGTAATCTGCTATAGTTTACGAATTCAAGTTTGCACCCTTTTCCATTCCCATTAGCAGCTCAATTTTCGGAAAAGTTTATTTACACAGGCCAATCATCCCGATAAAATTGGAAAGGGAGGTTGGAAGTTGAAGGCGATTATTTGATAACTATCGTGCGTAAATACTATCGCTGTGTTATGATCATCTGTATCAAGTTCATACTGATAACAATTACCTTTTATGAATGTATTTAATATTAATCCGTTAATTCATATAAAATTATTTGTTAATTAAACTGTTATTGATTTTTTAAAACATTTAATTATGATCATGATTGTAATTTAATGCTTATATTTTTGTAACTTTGGGATATTAAATTAAATCATTTCCTACTATTATATTAATTTATTATACATTTTCAAAACTAAAATAGAACTTTTCTGTCCTTATGTATTTGTATGATATTAATGAATAAGAAAATGAAGAGAAGATAGAAATGACATTGAAATGATAATCTATGATAACCTGTTCGTGCTGGTTATTATTATAAATTTATTGAAAAGCTTCGCAGTATTATTAATTTTCATTCAAAACTTGCTTTATCTCTATTAACTAAATTATTCACATGTATTTGATATGAAATTTTCCTATTTTTTGAGAAATGAAAAATTGCTTTTTGTTTTTGGATGGATTATTTGAAATATTAGCAAAGCTCATAAACTGATATTCTTTAATAGAACTTTTAATGACTGACTGTCAGATATTTGTTAGTTTAACAATAAGCAAAATTTCTTATTTCATCACCAAATTTTTCCTTTGAAGAATACTTTTTCAAACTTTTTGCGCATTGCAATTTTACAACGACAGTTTCTTTTTCCATTTTAAAATTAGACAACTTTTGTTATATTTTAAATTCTCAATATGACGCCACTCTCTTTACAGATTAATGATATATGATGTAATTCCGTGAAATCTGAAGGGATGTCAAATCCCTATCCTATTCGTCAAGTCTAGTGTGACAAATATGATGTTTTTCTTGTATTTCTCTTTAGAAATGATTACATAATCTCTTTCTTGAAAAAGAATGAAGCAACAAACTGTCACCAAGCAATTTAATAATTAAAAATTCTATTGAACAACAACATTAATTGTCACATGCAAAAAAATGCTTATATTTTATAAATTGATTATATTTAATAAAGTAAATGAATGATAGGAAAAAGAGTTAAAATTTCATTTCCTCATCATTTTATTATTGAAAAAAGCACTTCAATTAATATTTGAGTTTGAAATTAATTATTGATATCAATGAGAAATAATACATAATCAATCTAATCAATAAAAATAATAATGGCAAGATAAATAGCAAACCGGAAACGGAAACGGAAAAAAATTTTCTTTTTTGATTTGACGTTGTTTATCTGTTATGAAGTAGCATTTCAGGATAGCAAGTAAACAGTTTATTAAAAGGTCAGAATCTGTCCAAATAGACTTTTATTATTTGAATTTCTCAGTATATTATTTCAAATATAATTTTAGCATTTGAAAAATATATTTAAATGATTGATTGTGAGAATTAATAGAATGGAATAATTTAAAAAATTAAGGGATTTTATTGGCAGATCAAATAGAATAAAGAAGGCAAAAATTGTTATGAGTAATGCAAAATAAGCTGAAAATTGGGGATAGAAATGCCTTGTATTAAAATGCTGGCTAATCTCTCTCTCTCTCTCTCTCTCTTTCCCCCTCTGTCCCTCTCTCTCCCTGTTCAACAATAAGGACTATTTAATAGAAAAATTGAGGAGATCATAAAACCTGATAATTGCGCGATTGAGTAAACTATCTGTGAGGTGCGCAATTATCAGAGAAAAAGGGAGAGAGAAATTATTATTTAATGGCTTGATTATTTGTTGATTCATTGTTTCCGATGATAATTTCTTCATTACATCACTTTTAATACCATTATTTCATAAGGGACAAAATTAAGCTTAAAGTTGCTAACTTTTATATTGCACTCTTTAATTCGTCTATTCATTAACCGTTCAATTAAATGCTTAGATTTAAAACAAATTTGTGAACTGAACTGAACTGAATTGAACTGAACTGAATAACAGAAAGTTAAATTTTGAAATGATTGGTACAACGCTCCTTATATTATATTAAAGCAGTTTTTTTTGACAGATTATTTACTTATTCGATAACAAAGCGGACGTTTTATAACTGATTACTTCGCTCTTTTGCATTTCAAACAACATTGAGAATAAATGCATCACAGTTTTGAAGATCATAATAATAATTAATAAGTAATAATAATAATAATTAATAACTAATAATAATAATAATAACAATAATAATAATCATAATAATAATTAATCATAATAATAATTAATAATTAATAATAATAACAATGATAATAGTGATAATAGCAGTAATAATAGTAATACTAATAATAAATGTTAGTGTCATCACTACTTCTAAGAAGAATAATCAATCTATCTTTGCAATGATCGATCCCTTGCCTAGTTACTTTCAACTTTGATTAGGCTCAACAAAAGATTTCAATGACAGTTTGATTTTTATCCATTTACATTTTATATTTCATATTACTAGATCAGCAGGAATGTTTACTTGAAAAATGAAATGAATATAATTTTAAAATGGACATGTTGATTTTTTTGGCCTACCGGAAGAGCTCGTTGGTGCAAGCCATTGAATCATTTTGTTTTATTTTATTTAAATAATCAAACAGTTGTATGAATTTTTCTTAAACGATTGCATTTTGAAATTAATATAGAGAAAAAATTTTTTTATTAATACAAAATAATTTCTATTATTAACAATTACTTCTGACCTTTCTTTTCACACTAACTCATTTAAATTAATAAAACAAAAATATGCCTAAAAAATTGGTTATTAAGTCAGAGGTTAAAATTTTGAAATCATTTGTTAATTAAATTCGTTTTCAATTGTTTTGTCATAAATGTCAATTGGTCATCTGTTTTGCAACACATCAGAAATTTCTCCGAGAATTTTCGAGCTGATAATTTGCTGTATTCAATTTTCATGCTTGTTATCATTAATTTTACTTTATTTATTTTTATCGTTAAAGGAACTTTTCAAGTAATACTAAACAAAATTGTAGATACTAAACAAATAATCTAAGCATTCTAAGCATATGCGCCATGTAAATGAATTTTGAAGACAAAGACGCCCGGAACGATTACGGTTAATTTCTTTTAGTCCTTCAATTATACTGAACATCATTCTAATTCGATTGTGCTTAGCGTTAACTATAATAATGATAATGTGATAAAGCTTAAAGACGATATTCCGGAAATATCAATCAAACTCAAAAACCTTAAATTTCTATTTTTTGCATTTACTATGAATAATTCAGACAAAAACATTTTCGCCATCATGCCATATTTTGTCATTTCCGCCATTTTTGTGCAGATATGTTTATGTAAACAAATCAGTGGTCATTTAAAAGAGTCAATGAATGTCATTGAAGCAATGATATCATTTTTCAGTTTAGTCCACTATTAAATAAGTACTATGTGATTAATTTTATCAGCTTATTTTATTTAATTTTGAATCGTTCATCAAATTCAACAAAAAAAAACGAAATTTAAAAAATTTGTTACATTTGATTTATTTTCTATTCATTCTGATATTTAAAAACTTTTGCGATAAGAGATGGAAAATGAAATGGAAGAAACAGAGGGCGAAAGTACAGATGGAATTCAAAACTTTATTATAGAATTGAACTTAGAAGAATATTCGATCATAATGACGGCGATATTGTAATAAAGTGAAATTGATGATTGGTATGCCAGTAATGAGGTAATAAATTGCCTAATGGAGTTGTCAAATTGCAGGAAGTTGACAATGCGGAATTTATTTGATGTCATTCAGTACAAAAGTTTCAACGAAATAACGTGCAGCTTGAAATTTAGAAAATTTTTTGCTTAGAATTATTTGCGGTGCATTTTTCTACACATTATTGATTCTCAGTTTTTGAAAATAGCATTTGAAAACGAAAAAATTTTTGAAATTGTTTGCATAAAGTTTAAACTTTAACAAAAGATATTGCGACGCTTTTTCTTTAATTTTGCTTTCGACTACATCTTCAGGAAATCTCAGGTCACATATGTTGGGACGAAGCATTTTCAAAACAAGGACTTGTATTATTTTTTAGGATTTAGACGCAACAATCTCTAATATATAGTATAAATGAATTTGACGTCCAATGTCAAAGCATTACAAGAATTTTATAAACTTCGGACTTTTCTTGCCATTGTTTTATTTCTTTTCAAAGATGTAAATGCTTTAAATTGGAAATTCTTCAATAAAAATTGGGGAATTTTTCAATTTGCCAAAAAATTTATTGGTAATATATTATACATAGAATTTCTTTGGCAATAATTACATTTTAAATTGCTTCTGTGGAATGTTTTGAAAACTTTCGTGCAAATTATTTGTATAATTAACAGTCAGACAATGTTTTAATAATATCTCTTCATGCTCAATGATAATTTTGATAATTTTTTTTCCGACCATTCCTATCTATCCATCCATCCATCTATTTGTCTATCCCAAATATTCACCATTCATTTTGAAAACCTTCGATGAAAACCATCTAGATAGATGATAGATAGATAGAAATGATCGAAAGTTTTTAGTGTAGTGGAAGATAGCTCTGCTCATGTCGGTCAAATGAAAGATGAAGTTAAATATACTTGCTTCCCATCGGAAATACAAACCTATTTTCTTGAGAATGATAGTCTTTTTAAAATTTTACTTGTTATTTTTGCCGTTCTGCTGCTTCTACAATTCATTAGTTTATTTGATTTATTTCAAGAAGCCAGTCATGTAATCTTTTACTATGATTATAAAAATGACACAGATTGGGAAAATGAAATAAACCATTAGCGGAAAAAGACGCTGCCAATTCACAAAAACTAGTAATTTGACTCAAATATGATCCCATAACTTGAAGAAAGTGCACCAAATTGACAATAACAATAACAACAAAAGGGAAAGAATACGAGGCAGGGTTCGAGTAACAAACATTATACATACAACTTTATAAGTTCATCACCAACAGCCGCAGGTGTCAAAATACCAAGATTGGTAAACAGCAGATTGATATACTGTGGCGGAGTATAATCGACAAGCGGATGCTCATTTGAAAAATCGCCGTCAAACTCATGCTTTTTCAGAGTTGATGCCGTGTACTGAAGATTATATTTACACGAACTTCAATTCAAGTTTAACAGAATAAAGATTTGATACTATTACTCCAATTTTCCATAGAATAAAAAGCGCAAAAAAATGCGAAAAAGATCAAAACAAATACTTAACAGCTAAAAGCTTTTCTCTAAAGGAGGAGACATATGCTTGCTCTACCAAAAATTTGCTGTAACAAAATAATTGAAAAAAGCGAAACATCTCTGGACTGGGAAAATTCCTAACGGAAAAGAGAAATAAGTTAAACCTTGAATTCAGTCGGTATATCATTTTGGCTTAAAGGGTACTCCTTAACAAATTTGATACTTTCGGCCATAACAAAAAATGGTTTATGCATTGCTTTCGCGCATACGGCCAACGGATGTGTACCAATTTTGTTTATTATACCACCAGTTTCCATAACACCTTCTGCACCAACCATTACCAAATCGATTGTTTCCATTAGATACCTACAATACTTTACAACTGAAATAAAAACTGTTAATTGTGAGAAAATATAGCATTCGAAGACTTGTTTTTTTATTTGTATGAATTAAATTACTTCAATTTTCTCATTTTTTGTGAAGGTTTTCTGAGGACCACGTCAACTGACTGTAATCAGAGTGAAATATTGAAAGCAATATGACTCCGATTTAATGTACAGCATGCTGGAAAACCAGCAAATGAATAAATCATCATGAGCGTTTTTGATGTTTTTTATTTTCAATCATAATCATGATAAAAGAGATATTTTAATATTTGTGCAACTACACGTTTATACTAGCGCAGCTGATTTTATCGCAAGCCTTAAAATGGATGAAGACTATTTTCAAGAGAACGGAATGCGGCTGTCTCACCAAGGAGAACAAATATCCAAGCATTTCTGTTAAATATATATAACTCAACATATCATAAATTAAAACATACCCAACTCCAGCGTCCAATATTAATGTGCATTGAATTCCAACATTTGTTAATGCTTTAATCATAATATCACCTGGAAATCATCTGAGAGTCAGTTAGAACCATACATCATCTCACAATATAAGAATCATATTGCAAAAAGAACGATCCAGCACAATGTATGCAAAAGATAAGTTATAAATCCTGAAAAGAATTAAAAGCACATTCTCTGCACTCGTCAAAAAGCAAAATCACCTGATTTATCTGGACGAGATTCCGTAACGAATACATGTGCATTAACACCGTCTCTCCCGGCATGTAACAATACTTCCAATACAACCTTACTGTATGAGTGGGTAAGAATACGCTAAAAATTTCAAAATTTCAACTATTTTTTCATAAAGAAATTAAACAACGGAAAAATTGAATGCTGAGTTGAAATATATTTCTAACTAAAAAAAGTTGGATGGATTGCTCACCTTAGTAACTTCTAGATCTTCATTCGATTCAAGGTTTAGGCCTTCAGTAACGAGGCTTCAAAGTTTTTCTTCCGTTAAGTTTGACTGATGGAATGTTCAAAAGACTTATTTTACTTATATGGAATTAATGGTATTATACTGAATCCGAACATACGTTTAAGAAATAAATGGGATATAAAGAATAAATAACTTGATATGAAAATCACCATATTGTTTCGAATAAAAGGCCTTGCAAAATATGCTATCAACGTTTTGCTCAATTCGACTCGCTCAAGAAAAATATTTCCACGTTCCTTGTATTTATGCATTAAGATACTAAATTCCTGTACATTCTCTTCGGGTGTAGCAAGTGAAATAAATCTACAAATGTTGTAACTAGCTTAATAAGAATGAATACATTTCATATTTGATTTAATCCAATTAAAAACAATCACAATTTTTAAAAGTATTTTTTTTTCGTTTTTATCTCTCCTTCCCGCACTCATCGTTATACTAAGGAGAGGCTTTAGGAAAAACAGTTATGCGGTTCTATCCTTCCCGCACCCACAGTTACACTAATGAAAGGCTGTAAGAAAAACACATTGTGTGTTTGATTAAAATGACAATTTATTAAATTAAACCTTAAAAATAATTCACTGGCACTTCGAATAGATGGTATACTATGATCGGTTGTTGACATAGCAACCACTGCATTCCTCAGCTCATCTGTCAGTTCATTTACCGTTTTTGCTATAATTATATTTCTGTTATACGAAGTCGACGCTTCCAATATATATATATATATATAAAAGAGAAAATCAACAAAAACTAAAACAAGATGGTAAAAACAGAAAAACCTTTCGAGATCTCTATGCAACGCATTAACGTTTCAATAGCTGCTTGACCTGTTGATTTTAAATTATCCTTGCCGTCTAATAATTGTTGAAAATGCTTGGCGATGTCTAACTCCATTATTTCTTAACTATAAGCCATAGTTCTGAAGAATAATAAGATGTCCAAATTTCTCGGTCTATTTGCAACTATATCTATTTCTGAAAATATGTATCACAGAGATTCTATTTGGCATCTAATCTGCATATGAAAGTAGCGAAAATATCGAGATGCCCAGAAGTCTTTCCTAAGCCGAAGAAATACAATCAAAAATACATACAATCAACCTTTCATTCAGCAACAGACAAACCGTCCATCAAATACCTAACGGTCAGCGCTTCAGTTATATTAAGCTGCTAAATTCGAATGTATTTCCAGAAGGGTTGTCGGTTTTCAGTGTGGTTCTTTTCGGGTTAGATTATAGTTGCTAAGCATCTCATCTGTTGCGTGGGAACATGGGAGGGGTCTGGTTCGTTTCATGTGGCGTGTGGTGGGTATTTCATCAATTTTACATGAGAAATGCGGCGGGAGTGGGAGATTGCTTAAGTTGGTTTATGAATTTCGGCGGGGATTATGCGTTTTATCAGCTTAGATCATGTGTGTTTATTATTTACAGACGTGTCTGTATCATTTGCATATCATATGTATCGTCTGTAAGTCATGTCTATGTCACTTGTAGATAATGTGTCTCTTCATCAGCCTGTATCTCTATTTGTCATGCGTCTCTGTTATCTATATATATCATTTATATTATATGTTTCATCTCTTGGTTATGTCTGCATTATCTCGAAGTCATATGTCTCGAAGGTTTGATTTTACAGCGAAGCGAGAACATATCTGGGTCTTCTGCGTGAACTTTAATGGGATTTGTGCCAATCTTGAATAACTGTTCAAAATTCAAGATTTTAAATTAGGCAAAGTTGTGGAATGGCGAAAATTAAGAGATGAAGGAAATTTCCTTAGTATTTAGCAATGTACAAGTATCTTGTGAAGGGCGTATAGAGGCGAGAAAGTAATGTTTATTATTGAGGTAGATCTGTTATTAGTTCATGCCGTTTCTACATGCATTTTAGTGGATTTGGATGGTCGCTTGATTTTTTATGAATACACAAGAAATAAAATACCATTAGAAAATAATAGTGTCATCAAAATTTTCCTTTCGCTTAAGTCATGGCTAATTATATGGGGTCGTAATATTATTCTAGCTAGCGTTAGAATGATATTATAGCTTTTTGCAACTTTATGACCCGTTAATGCTTCTTTATCGTTCTTTGATTCCAATCGCTCGTCTTAACTGCCTCGTTTATGGAAAGGTTTTATAACTTGAAATGTATTAAGTTAGATATCAGGTGTGTTTGCTTTAAGAAATTGATTATAGAAACTTTTTTAATCTTGGTTTTCAGAAAATCACATTCGAAAATTCATTTGCTCGCGTTTGCAAGGATGGTGGATGTCAAGAGCAGTACTGGTTTACCGGTTGAAGAAGGACGCATACGAGATGCAGTTGCAAGGCAAATACAACAGTTCGGTGCGCTATTTCAATTTGCACGCATTATTTTGATTTTTTGAATCGAAAAGGATCATTTGAAATTTAGAAAACGTTGTCGAATGATTTCTGTTTTTTTCTAGTAGCGGAGTAGGATGTTTCTTTTTTAATTCAAATGTGCCTTTTGATCTTCGCAGGAATGGATAAATTGACAAGTCGAATAATTCGGGAAAAATTGAAGGAAACCTTTGATGTCGACTTTGCAGACCATAAAGCAGCCATCGATAAAATCACAATGGATGTATGGTTTTGCAATGTTGTCACAGCGAAGTTATATCATTAAACATTTTATAGATTTACAACAACTGTTTTTGTTTCATTGATAGTTATTGAAGATAATTGAAACAAATACCACCGGGAGAGCGAAATCAGAGACAAGTAATAAATCAGATTCAGAATCAGATGATGGAGTCGTTTTTACAGACCGCTCACCGAGAAAGAAAATTAAGGTTTGCTCATTTGTTTTTTATTCTGCAATTTCATGGTTTTTTTAATTCTTGATAATATTCTGAATGAAGGAATTTTGCATTATGGTTCTGTTCAAATACGTCTTTTAAAATTTTGTAAATTTTTAGTTTCCATAGCGTATACCACATAATTCATCAAGGTGTTTAGTATATCGATCGAAGCATAGACCTGTTCTCTTAAATAGAAATTTTTAGGAAACGAGGAAACGAAAATCTTCAGAATCAGACGCGGAGTTGCTGGAAGTTGGACAAAAAAGGCGAAGAGCAGCGGTAACAGCAAGACAAACCAAGAAAAGGAATAAGGGAAGTACTGAAGGCGGATCAAAGCCTCGCAAAAGGAAGGTCTAAAGTTCACCTGTTACATTATTTGTGGTCAGGAAATCTTCTGCACAATGTGATCAGAACGCCTCTATTCATATTGTTGTAGTAGTCGGAATGGTTCAAAGTGTAGATGTTTTTATGCGAGAAAGTTAGCGGGTCGAGCAGCTAAACCTAACGAACAATAGTGTCTCCTTCTAACGTATAATTTACCGATACCAGTAACCAAATCTTGTAACTTTGCACTTAATGATAAAACGTCATGTATATGGTAGAGTGATGAAAATGGGATTGTGAAATTAATGGTTTCTAATTTCAGTGGCTTTATACATCAACTCATTGTTATTACGTTTTGCCTTTTTTCTCATCTTTTTATAAAACTTTTTAAACATATTTCACATTTTTTATTCTACGATTCTTTTTTGAATCCAATCAGTGTTATTCTCAGGGCCCATATAATGTTTACTGCGCACTGACGGAAGATCTTGCTGCAGTTTGTGGTAAACAGTATATGCGACGGTGTGATGTGATCAAAGCAATGTGGGCATATTTTCGGAGCAATAACTTACTTGATCCAAAGGTATGTTACTCTTGCTCATGCTCATTTTCCTGAATAATGCAGAAGTTTCTTCGCTTCCTTTTTGAATCGTAAATCATAAATGAGTAGTTTATTTTTTCAGGATAAACGTTATGTGTTGCCCGATGAACTTCTCATGAAGATTTTCAAGAGGCGTTTTCTCGCTTTTGGCTTAATGAAGGATCTCGCTCCTCATATCATCGAACCAAAGTTTTTGAATGAGAAAGAGCGAGCTGCTTTGGAAAAATTCGAAGCTGAAGAAGAAGCGCGGTTGGAAGCTGAGAGCAATAATAATAACAATAATAGTAATGGTGGTGATGGAAATGTAAAGCAGGATGGTGATAGTACGAAGAAAAAGGGAGAAAATAATGATGAAGAAGAGGGTGATGGCGATGATGAAAATGAAAGCAGCAGAAGCTCTCGTAACTGAAGTTTTTCTTTCTGAAGGTAGCCAGTAATGATATTCCAGAGTTAGGAGAAATTGAGCTGCTTGCTCTTCTCACCTTCAAATTCCGGTAAACTATAAGGTATTCGAAGCAACGCAATAATTACTTCTATGCCATCATTTTCTGTTGAATACCTTGAAATCGCTTTAGGCGCTTTTTATAATTAATCCATGCCTCACTATCTCTTATATTTTCTCATTTAGCTTTATCATCGTGGTTGTCTTTTCTAAGTCTTTGTTACCTTCATTTTATATTTCATTTATAGATTTATTTACTTTTTGCTTCTTGCAGAAGTTTCGTAAATTACTATGAGCGAAAACCGATGTTATTGTACAGAGCCACTTAGATGAAGATTGCTTTTCTCAGTTTCATTCAGCCCAATTCTTGTCACTACCGCGTTTGCACTATTACGGTTACCTCATTTTGAACATAACTGCTCACCATTATTGTCAATTTAATGAATTTACAGTGGTTGAGTTGAATATTTGAATAAATGCCTTTAAAATAATGAAATACGGACTTTGAAAAATTTTGGTTGTTCTCTCATGGTGAGATAATATGATATTTCTTAACTATATAGCACTTCGTTTTATTCCCTCTATAAGAACTCATATCATTTTTTAAAATATTTCCAGAAAGAAAATAATCAAATATCGACTATGTTTTAGTTATTACCAGAGTATATTTGAAGTGCTGTTGGAATGTTTCTTTTCTTAATATAGAATTGTATAAAAATATTAAGTATTCATGTTTTTGTTTTCCTTATATATCATTGTTTTGTTTTTGTTCATTACTGTACTGGTTTTACCAATACAAAAACAATTAAGCTTTATGCACCGGCAGTTCAGTGTATAAATTCACAAGAACAACGCGTGGATTGGCTTGTAAACTCTTAAATGACTGATGCATAGCAGCACTATCATTAGTAGTGTAGGACGCTGATGATCTGATGACGATCGTGGTTATGATCAAATCATTTGGTAAAAAATACATAATAACTTATTTCTATATAAGTATTTCCTTTTGTGGGTGATGCTGATGAAGTGAACAAATTTGAAGCGCCATTGTTAATTGATGCGAATAGGATGCATTATTTGATTTTATCCGATTGCAAATGATTCAAAGTACAAAGTTTGTGCGATCGAGGAATTTTCATGCGATAAAGTACGGGACGTGCCGCTGTTCTGTTCGCAAAGTTAAAGTTAATAGACGTATGAAGTGATTCGGGATACCATCGCCTACTGACCGATCTAGAAAATTTGGTAGTGGTTCTTGAGTCTATTCAAACATTTTGACGCTTCTACCTGTTAATTGTTTCTTGCACTCCAAGAAATTTCTCGCACTACCTTTAATATTCTAATAAATTTTATCATGTATCTTTTCTTTTTTATTCGTAGCTAATTTCTCCATTCGCAGACCGTGAAGTTTCTTATGCAAGATGGTAGTAATTTTAATGTAGGTTTTGACCATTTACTAAGATTAGAATCATTTCAGAATAATTTGCAGTTTCTACAGTCTGGCATGAAATTTCTCAAAGTCTCATATTTAATTCCTTTTAAATCTTGAGCTCAAATATATCTGTTCGAGATGGACTATGAAGCTTACAACATACAAACAATTTATTATGATCCACATCCTCATTTTACGGTTCTAGATTTGCACATTATGCATAGCAATTCATGCCCTATCATTTTTGCACAACTTTAGCACATTTCATGTTTGCTTAAAACTGGCTAATTGTACAAAAAAAAATTCTGAAGTGAATTAAGATTTTGATAAGGTAAATCCATAAAACCTTTGCCATTTGACTTATTATTAATATGTATCAAATGAGTAATGCAATGATTTCCTTTTACATTGTAGATGGGAGGATATGAAATAGATGATTCTTAAAACTTCAAAATTTTACACTTACCTGAAAGGCTACGATAAATTATCAAATAATGCTATAATTATACCCATGAAGAATAGAGTTACTTTTCATGATCTATTATTAAAGATTTGAAAAAAATTCATGTACCCCACCTTAAATAATAGCAGCACACAAAAAATCACTCATTTTCATAATCTTCAATGTGACAAAAAAACTTCGAGAATGTGAAATTTCAATAGAAATAGGAAAAAGAAGGAGCCGTTGATGTACGAAATACTTTCATATCTTAGCATTTCACTCATTAACGGGTGGCTTTAGCAGTAATTGGAAATGATAAACAATGGTTACATATTTTAGCATTTCCTTTAATCCTGAATTCAACCACTGATAACTCAAGAAAATATCTTCCTGATATTGTTATAATCGATTAAACAATTTTTTGCTGGACCGATTTGTATAATTTTATTCTTTTCAAATTTGATTAGTAGAAACTGCATCTGTTTGGTTGGTATACTTGGAGATACAAAAAAAAATCTCATGATAATCTAGAGAGAGTTAAAGGGAGAGAAAGAGAGAGGGATAAAGGAAAATGGATACGAAGAGTATAACGAGATCATTTTGAATTTGAAATGCTAAAAAAAAACAATTATTGTAAACTGTTTGCTTACTTCTCCCAATGAGAGAGTTCACATCCTAATTTAGTATTTTCTAATTTGACACTAAAAACATAAATGTTTCGAATTCAACAGCATTAAATTACATTATTTGAAACAAATCATTTCATTTTCTCACTAAAAAAAACCTCTCTAAAAACAATTTAATAATTATGTGTATCATTTTTGTGTTGTTTATTTCGCTTTTTTTTAGTATAGAAGTACTACCAACAAGCAAACAAAAACAATTTCTCTAATAATAATAATGATAATTTAGTAATGATTCGAATTAAACTAAAAATAAAATAAGATGGCACCGGAGTGAAATTAAACTGAAAATAATAAGATGAGTGAAGCGATCTATCACCATATAGTACTATCATTTGCACCCAAATTAATTACTAAATTCAACAAAACAAAGTAAATTTGAATTTTAGATTTAATAAACAAAAAAAAAAGAGCATTGTAAAAACCATAAAACGGTATACCGGGACGACACAGATGCCCTGAGAAAAGAGAATTGTCACTTTGTAACCACAACACAAATATCTTTCCTTCTCAGTTTCGGACAATAAATTTTCAAAACAACTGAAACAATTCTATCTGAAATGATGAAAAGGGAGATTGGAATGCATGAAAGATTCATTACTGCATAAACGATAAGCTCAAAAGTTAATCAAATATTTGTGTTATGATATGCTAATTGAGCATAAAACTCGCTGTTACATACAATGAGATGATCTAAAAGGAGCAGAAAGAAATGAGGACATCAAAGTTAAACAAAAAAAAACTTTCTATGAAAAAGAAGGATGAAACCGTAATTTAGTTACTGCTATAACAATGTATCAGTATCTTCAGGTGATAGTTCAGACCTAGTTGATGTTGATTGACCAGATCTAGTAGAAATTAATGATGGACAATCCGAATGACGAGATTGAAGTGAGTGTGAAGTGGTTGGTAACGATGTTGGACGTGTAATACTGGTACCAATTAATGGACTGCTAATATCATCTGTTACACCGTAACTGCTTGGCAATCTTAATGGCATCAATTCCTCATTCCTGTTTCCCAACTACAAATTGCGTCAATTAATAAGATAATAAATGGTTAAAGGAAAACTTAAACAATTAAAATAACATCAGAATTGTTCTGTTGAAAGTTATTGCATATTACTTAGTTGATAAAAGCAGTTTACTGATAAATATGTAATGTTTAAACTTATCAATTAACTCAAATGCAATCAAAAATCAAAGTAATTCATTCCTAAACATTACAAAATTTGATGGTAATCAGAAAACTCAGATAGCAATCTCGTGATAGCTCCAAGATCATAGTAACAGGTCATAAAAGTTATGTGGCCAGAAATTCAAATTGATCAAGCATGAAAAATAATCGTTACCCTGAACGGATGAATTCCTGAGGCACTGCGAGATGAGTAAGTAGTTCGAACGGAGGTACCTTTTGGCAAACGATCGGAAGACGAATTAATTAAAGTATTTTCCGGAATTAGAACCCTCAAAATTTGTTCAAGGCTACTGTTGATCTTGTTTTCCATTTTTTCCAGATGGCTGTAAAAGATCATGTTTCATCCGTGATTATTAGATTAAAAAAATTTAAAAATTTGAAATCAAATTCGAACGAATCTTTCGAACAGAGAAAAGCGAAAGATTGAAAAAATGAATCAATCCATACCTTTCAATATCACTAAGCCTTCTCTCTAGCAGCTGATAACGAGCATCATCGTCCTCAGAACGATTACTCACTGAAAATCAAAAGTTAGTGATAAATTAAAAACGAATCGGATGAGATCTGATAAGTGGTTTGCTAACAAGTTAGAATGCCTCGTCAAAATAACAAACATCTCACTAAAAATAAAATTAAGAAATTTTCTGTCATACAAATTTTAACCATAATAAATCGTGGAGTTCATAAAGTTCAAACAAATGTGATAGGCAAACATTAAAATTTAGAAGCAGTAATTCTCACAAAAAATTGAGTGATAAGTAATAACAGGCAAGAAAAATGAAATCTGCCAAATCTCGACAGGTAAATAAATGGATAAGAAAAGTTCAGGGAAGAAGGAAGAAATATGATCTTTATAAGCTGGACATAGAATGTCATTTATGAATTATGGGATCAGTGTTATTAATGCAGCGATAAAAATATTCTTTGTAGGTACTTTAAATGATAAAAAATTTAAAATTTAATATTAAAACAATTTAATTTTAGACATTATAATTGGGAGTGAGGTTGGAAAAGAATTTTTCTAACACTTTCTTTTATCGTTCGATAATATGAGCTAATTAGCAAACAGAAATTTAAAGAAAAACACTGATTGAGAGAATTGAGAGAATACAACTAGACATACAATGCCTTGATACAGGATTGCTGATAATTCTGTGATAAGCTTCTTCATCACCCCTTACCAGCGGAATGCTTTCCACATGTCGGCGACATGACAGCAACATTTCACCTGCTTCATCAGTAAAAAGCTGGATTATTGTTAACAAAATAAGTTAACAAACACATTAGAAATAACAATTTATTCGCGAACTATCAGGATTATTCAGTCATTTAATGCAAGTCATTTAATCATTTAATTGTATAGTGGCATGATAATTGCGTGATCGTACTTCAGGTGTACTCCTATTTTAACCTTCAAATGATTTAACAATAAATCTATACTACTTAATTTAGGGGCTCATTGAATTGTCGATGGGTTTGGAGATATTTAAAACAATAAAATAAATGTTGTAGGCATTTGCACTAATTATTGGATGGGATAGTTTGATGAAACACTTATAAATATTTCACGAAATACACAAAGATTTCACGAAACACTTATAAATATAAATATTTCACAATTCAATTAGTAATGCTATTTTGTAAGGATTACTAATTGAATGCTATTTTTTTAGCATTACTAATTGGTTTAAGAAATGCTTTTTTTTTGCAAAAATGAAAGAAGCGTTAATAAGAAAGCATCCTCAAAGCGCAAAATTGGGAAAATAGAAGTTGTTTAAAGACGAAGGATCTTAAATCGCTAATACTTTGAGCTATGAAATGCCTCAAATTAGTGCAAGTGTTAGATTCCCACTACGAAATATGCCCTAAACTAACTTGTTGGGTCGGCTCGAGTAACAAAATCATCCCTCCTTTCTATCGAACCTGAAAGAATCTCAGATTCAAATTTAGTTAAATGAACATAATTTTAAAAAGTTATAGTTCTGTATTCCATAGAATTAAGAAAATTAAGAATTGTTATGTGGTTTTTTTATAATTCCAATAATTTCTTTCACTTCTGATTGTTAATTTTTAATCGCTCAGCTTGATTTGAATATAACAAATTGAAATTCAAAACGAAAGAAAAGTTCAGTAGCGCAGTTAAAAAATTGCATTTTTCAACAAATGCTGGATTATTCGACTTTCCACCACAATCTATCATCCCATTGTCCTTAATTCATCTTGTTCGTTAGACCTTCGTCCTTTCCTCACTTCAAATTAATGCCCAGCAATTTGATAAAAGCCAAGAATAAGAAACAGAAATAAATAAATTAAAGTCATTTTTATTTGTGATAAAAGAGAAAAAACATTGAAATATAAGTTGAAAAAGGAGTTTTTTTTAACCTTCTCGTTGAAGCGAAGATATTTTTTCTTTATCCAACAATGATGAAATTTGTAAAAGTTTGTGCCTGTCAAGTCGTTTCTTCATTGATTGAGCTTCCTAAATCATTCAGTTAAATGTCTGAAATTTTTAGAGAAAAAGAGGAAGTAGAAAAAAACTTGACAATGTTCATTCACTTAGTTGTTGAAAATTATTGGAAAAAATATTAGAATTTAGTGAAATTTATCAAAATCAAATATTTTGAGATATTAAGACTGAACGACTTTTTTCCAGTTTTAAACAACTGAAAATATCATAAAAAATTTGTGTGAAAATGAAAATATATATGAAAGATATGAAGCGAAAATGAACTAACATCTCTTAAATTATATGTGATAGTTAAATTGCGACAAAAATTCTCAGCAAATTCAGGATAAATGTCAAGCACATCGAGCAAATCATCCCGTAATATCCTGTGCAAGTCACAGTAAGTTAAGGCCCGAACATTGCATGATGATTTGCCGACATCCTCATGTAACAACGGATTTTCCCCAAAGATGTCATCTTTTCCTAAAAAACATTCTTTAGAAATTGGTCCATTTCAAACTTAAAAAAATTCATTATGCTATCAAATTGTTGAAAGAATGTTGAATGGTTGATAACTGTAGATAGAAGATAACTCACCAAGAATGCCCACAACCATTTCATCTTTGAGAATCTCCACTGAGCCTCTCGCAATAAAATTTAATCCAGTAAGGACGTCACCTCGATGCACAAGTGTATCACCCGGTGGAGCATGTGTTGTTCGAAATCTACAATTTTCTTCATTTTCCTTTTTATATTTAAAATTAGGTAAAGAGTACTTTTGATAGCTTATTACTATATAACAACGTTTGTGGCGTAATCATTTCAATTATAATTAGTGGATAATTAATAACATTGCACTTTTATAAACTTATTCGTTGAATTAATATTACAAATTTTTATACTGAAAATTACAATTGTATTATAGAATTGATATAAAATTATTAAGTGCAGAAGAACCTCATGCTTAAGGCTCGTAAACAGCCAGGTGAACATCCGGCAAATGCTGGACAACTGTTGAGCAAATTTCGATTCAAATGCAGACATATATCTGCTTGAAGGCAATCTGGGAAACCTTTCAATACCTGAGAATCATTACTTAGCTAAGAACTGATACCTGAGAAAGGAAATGTCAAAAAAAATATTTAAACAAAATTTTCGACCAATAAAGAACGCATAGAAATTAGCATGACAGAAATGGCATTAAGAGATGACAATATCGATAATTTTTAAAGATATATTCAAGATCAGTAAAAAAGAGGATGAACTTACAGTATTCATATCGATACCATTGGTATAAGACCAGGCATGTTGAAAATATTCCTCTAACCTTTGTCGTAGAGGATTTGGAATTTGATGAAAACGGATGAATTCCCGTAACCTAGACATTTCCGTATGATATCTTGCTGTACCGCTATATAGCCGCTGTATTATTGCTGATACATTACCGAATACGGATGCATACATTAATGCTAAAATTTTGAAAATGAACAATTCTCAAATAATTAAATTTAATATCAAAAGCTTCACATATTTCAATATTTCGCTATTTACCATTTTTAAAATTTAATTTAAATAATTCTAACTTAAAAAAAGAAAGAAAGAACTAACATCCTAAAATCATCATAATAATAGTGAAAATTTTCTCAGAATCAGTAGTAGCAGAAACATTGCCAAAGCCAATTGAGGTTATTGTTGAGAGTGTAAAATAAAGTGACGTAACATAACGTGATTTTAGTGACGGCCCACCAGTCGGCGTACTCCCGTTTGTTGATAAGTATGGTTCATTTAAGTGACGTGCTGCAATAAAATTTTGACATATCAATCTCATTTCGTAAAATACGCTCTTGTAACAATATGTTTATACTTAGCAGTTCTACATTATGCATTAAATAGAAATGTAATTATAAAATTGAGCGCAATGGGACTAGACCTATTCCTTCCATTAGTAATTATTTCTTTCTCACTTAAAAGATAAGTGCTCAGCAAAATTGAACATGGGTTATGATAGTAAAGTTTACGGTGATCAGAGTATGTTAACAGATGGATTTTTTTAGCACATAACAATACGATTATTTGATATTTTCTGCCGTATCGTATCATGTAATTCAAGTGGAATTTCACGTAAAAGATACCAAGTTGATGTAACCATGTGAATTCCTTATGAGGCAATTCAGCGCTTCCAATTGCATACCAAATACAACCAAGCCAATGGGCAATTAATGCAAATGTTGCCATAAGTAATAACAAAACAGCAGCACCATATTCGGAATAACGATCCAGTTTCCTGGCTACCCGTACTAATCTTAGGAGACGAGCGGTTTTTAGTAATCCGATTAGAGTGGTCGTCTAAAATAAATACCAAACTTTGAAAGAATTCTTTCTTTTCTTTTTTCCTGTTGCTTGTTAATAAATCCCAAAATATTCTCGAATGCTTCAAATTTTTAAAACTGTTCAAGAAATTTTGAAAATTTTCATGATTCATAAAAAAGCATTACGAAAATATTTTGCAGTTAATTTTAAATTCAAAATTTCATCTAAGTTTCAAACTTTTTTGTCACAATTCGTTGAATAAAAATTTGAAACCTGGTAAGAATTTGACTTAAAAAAAGGTTAGTTGGCTTAAAAAAGTTAGAAGTAGGGTTTTGAGAAATTAGCACAAAGCAAAAAGTAAAATTTTAATAAGACACTTCCGTTTTGTAAGTTAGGTCGAAGATTTAAAAATGTTTGCAAAAATTTCCATAAACTTTGAAATCAATGGAAAACCTTTGC